>VZZY01015249.1:238-14978 GCA_013400335.1 Eurystomus gularis | reverse complement strand
TCCAAGTGGAGTCTCACAAGTGTGGAGTAGAGGGGGAGAATCACCTCCCTTGATCTGCTGGCCACACTTCTTTTGATGCAGCCCAGGATGTGGTTGGCTTTCTGGGCTGCACTCACACATTGGTGGCTTATGTCAAGTTTTTCATCAACCAGCACCCCCAAGTCTTTCTCCTCAGGACTGCTCTCAATCCACTCATTGCCCAGCCTGTATTTGTGCTTGAGATTGCTCTGACCAAGGTCCTGGACCTTGCACTTGGCCTTGTTGGACTTCATGAGGTTAGCATGGCCTCATGCCTGTCAGGGTCCCTCTAGATGTCCTTCCCTCCAGCATGTCAATCACACCACATAGCTTGTTGTCATCCACAAACTTGCTGAGGCTGCACTCAATTCCAATGTCCATGTCACATTACAAAGATGTTAAACAGCAGTGGTCCTAGTACCAGTCCCTGAGGAACACCACTCATCCCTGATCTCCACTTAGACATCAAGCCGTTCACTGCAACTCTTTGAGTGCTACCATCCAGCCAATTCCTTATCCACAAAGTGATCCAATCATCAGATCCATGTCTTTCCAACTTAGAGACCAGGATGTTGTGCAGGACAGCATCAAACACTTTGCATAAGTCTATGTATATGACGTCAGTTGCACTTCCCTTATGCACTGATGCTAGAACTCCACTCTAAAAGGCCACCAGATTTGTCAGGTGTGATTTGCTCTTGGTGAAGCCATATTGGTTGCCAGAAATCACCTCCCAATTTTCTATGTGCTTTAGCAGAGCCTTCATTTCAACATCTCAAGGGTGTTTAAGCTATGCATCTTACTTTAGCAACTACTATGCCTTGTTGCAATGTGGTAGCTCAGTTTAAACACCTAAAGAACACTGGTCATTCTGAGAATTTATTATAGTTAAGTGCCAAGTGAGGGTTAACCACTTTCCTGAACGAGCCTTTCCAGATAATTTTTTTTCTACAAAGGCAACTGACCTTCATGCTACAGATACCATATGAAATGTATATGACATATATGCCGATGCATCTTTAAAGGTGTTGTCAAAAACCCCAAACCAAGTAATATTGATGCGCAATGGGAGATGGATGTACAGTGAACCAGTCCTGGAGATTTCAGCTGACATGTGCATTTGTTGTAGGAACAGGCTTATTTGTGTTGAGGAACATTCCTTTTAATTGTTAGTGTAATATAAAGGAGATGTAGCATTGTAGTAATAATATCAGTCTATAAAGCATTACTTTTAACACAACAGAAGAAAGTAACTCTTATTGATCTGTTCCATAAAGCATACTCAGTGAAAAATCCATGCAAAATCAACTCTATGGTATTATTAATTTCAACTTTGAGAAGAGATTAGGAAGTCTATTCACATACAACTGTAATTTTCATCCCTTGTAGTATTGTATTTTCTAATGCAATTAATAAAAGGTCAAGGAATCAAAGCTGACAAGAAATTAGTTGTAGTTTTCTTGGTTTGCCTTGGCTATGGTTCATATGCACCATTCATATACACTGCTACCTGATTTTGGTAGCTGATCAAATACAGTTATGTCATTTCTTGTATAAGAAATTTATGGAATAGCATTAATATAAATACCTGAACTTAGCATTAGTTGTTGCTGCTTTTGTTGGCTGCTGTGATTTTTGTTTTGTTTTTCCTTCACTCAAGAAATATGTAGTTTCCCAGAGAAAAAAACCATATAACTCCAGTGGTCTCATTGTTCATTTTCTTAGATGATAAATATTGTGGAGCTTCAGGAATGAAATTTTCAAACTCTTTAGTTAATGGAGAGAAAGAGAAAAGAGAGAGAGAAAGAAAGAAAGAAAGAGATAGAAATAGAGAGGTTCTGAAAGTCTTAAAACAGATTACTGTGACAGAGGGATCTTGTTTCTCATCCTGAGAAGGTAATCACAAAATCTTGAAGAAAATCAGTGAATAAAATGATGAAAGAAATTGTCAGTAGAGGGTTCTTATGTGTGTATGCAACCAAACAGAAAGCATTGGCTGAAAGTAACAGTCTGGGCAGGTGGGAACATCATCATTACTCCCTCTTTCTCCCCAGAAGATAGAAAGGTGCTGCATACCAGCAAGCTGAGCTGGATTCTGAATGAGCAAGTTTTCTTTTCTTGTCCGGCTTCATTTCTAGATAAAACAATTCAGTCTCTTCCTCTTTACGCTATCAGACAGTGAGTTTCAAATCTTCCTTTTTATCCTGAGTCTAGGAATTGAACGGCAGTGTCACAGTCCACCCAGTGGATGTGTGATGGTTCGTTTCCTGTGATCTCAAAGTGCAAATTAAGGCAACCACGCCAAAGGGGTTTACTTCAATCAAATAGTGTAACTTTAATTTTTTGCCCGTGAAGTGGCATGTGATAGGTAAAGAGGATGAAAGAAAAGGGAAAAATTAAAGTAAAGAGAGGAAAGGAAAGATAGCTACCACTGCAGGTCCAAGGCTTCCCTATGGTCCCAGATCCAGGTAGTGTCCCTCCAGTCCTTGGGGATCCTTGGTGGGAAGGTTCAAACTTTGGTAGCTAAGGAGCCATCTTTTATGCTAAGCAACACACCTTGCTCCTCCTCTGTCTCAGGTATCTCCACCTTTCCTCAGAATTCTTTAGCCTATCCCTGCCTTTCTCAAGCGAGGCTATCCTGCATGCTCAGAGGGAGTGTCCGAGGCGTGGTCTGCCTTGGAGGTGGGTAGCTTTTGACCAGGAGGTGTGTTTTTGTATTATAATGAGCAAAGTTCACCTAAAGTTCACGATTTCTTCATCAATGCTGAGACAGCAGTTGTGATCAATCTTTCTTGATAGCTGCTACACGGTTGCCTTCACTGAAAACATGCTCGGCTGGGTCTGAACAATCGTCGGTTACCTCATCCCTGATAACGGAGAACCAACCGTGCTACCTCCAAAGCACCTTGTTCCCTGTTCTGGGGGAGTTTGTGCGTTCTGTTAGCCAGAGCAGGTCACATCCATGGCAATCACTTTCCACTCCTGAGATCAGCAACCGAGTCTCACCAAGGCTGCTGCAGACTCATGTCAATATGTTAGTCAAACTTTCAGGGTACCTGATTGTCCATGTCTGTGATGACAAGGTTGAGACAATCCTCATCTTCCAACCAACTCTTACAGACAGTCAGCATGAAATCTATTGTGAGAGAATCTTTGCTCCACAATAAGCTGCTTGTATTGCTCTAGTTATTTTATTAGCTATGGTAATTTTGTTTGCTGGATGATAAAAGGCTTATTTTGAGTTCTTAAGCATAATTAGAAGAATATGAAGCAGCACAACCTAATAAAGAGTCTGTATTACCCAGTGCTTTGACCAGTTTTACATTTAAAAATTCTGAATTAATAAATATACTGGACTGTACAGCGGTGAGATGTTAAATTGGATTGCAGGTGTAAATGTGATTAAACAACTTCTTATCCTTTATCTCTATGATTAAGGAAGCCATTTACAGTAACTTTAAAAAATCTGATATGAACAGCAAAATACAGATGTTACAAGTAAAGTTTACATATGTGTGAAAATGTGAAATAAATAAAATCAATTAATAAGTTGGTGTAACTATTCATTATTCTTTTTTAAACCTGAAAAAAAAGATAACAGGGTTTTTTTTCCACAGAGAATAAAACACAGTGACAAGTGACAATGTCACAACTACACTTCAAATGTGTGTCTGTATAATATGAGGTCAAATCAAAACTGTTTATTTTGTGTTCACTTTTTTCTGAACAACCACAGTAATGTTGCTCTACTTACTATAGTGAATTGTATAACACATTTATAGTTTTACATTTAAACATAACGGATTTTTTTTGCTATTATTTTAAGAAATCAATCATAAGTTTAAGATCTTTGCTCAGCCCTAATAGCTAAAATTTGTGTAACAAAAATGACTATTATATGTTATTTAATGTCTCCTGCATTTGCTGACTTCGAATATAATACATGCAAAAGGAGGTACTGTTAGTTTCTTAAGTTATTGAAATACATATAAGGACACAACAATAATGAATTCACCTGCTGACATTTTTGGTATTGACAGACCTTACTAACCTAGATACACTCAAAATTCCAGCAGACAAAACAACAATAGCATATGTTTGTTCATGGAGGAATACTTTGAAGAAATGGAAATTTGCTATTTACTATTCTATTATCAAAGATTTCCACTTTAACCAGGATCCTTTATTTCTTTTGGTGCTGAAATGTAATTCACTTTATGACTCCCATGCTGTTTAACTCAGTGCTGAGTCCTCCTTTTATTCTTTGTGGGATCTTGTACCCTCATTTATACATGGAGGGGGATGGATGTTTTGGAAAAGATCAGTTTCACATCAATGTATTTCAAAGCAGCTGTACTATTGGAGTAAAAACATTAATTTCTCTGTCCCATGTAAAGACTAACAAGTTATTTCTCATCAGCATGCAAATTTCACTAGTTTTCACTACCTCAGAGGGCTCTATAATGATGACTAGGACCCTTTTTTTATCACTGAAGAGAAAAATATTGTGCCTTTTTGATGTATCTTAACCTTCTAATTAAATTAGTCATCACCTGTAAGTTATACACTGTGTTGTGATCATGGGGGTAGCAGGAAGTAGAAACATCAGGAGGGAAGGCACAATAAAAACCATGTCTGATAGATCTATCTGCTATGTTTAGCTTAAATTCTGCTTAGATAGCATAAACCTATGAAATGTGAATGAAAAATGAAAAGCAACAAAATTGTTGTCGATTTCTGAAAGTTGTTAGCTGGATACAGGCTAAGTATTATGAAAGATAACACTCCTTCCATTCTGTAATGATGTTCATTACATCCAGTGTGCTTACACAGTTTCTTTGTATAATTTCTACCTTGCTTGAACATTTTCATATAAAATTTTATGCTATATTTTTAAAAATATGTATGTAAATGATGGCTACTATGATTTGTTCTTTACATAAAATATGTAGTATATCCCTTTAGTGGTAACATACAGATATATTCAGAGCAGTATGTTGTAAATTCAAAGACGTTACAGGACATTACCTGCCCCTGCCCCCTGCAGAGGAACAATCAATAGTCTTACAAGAAGCGAGATATGTCTTTTAAAATACTAGTTGATTTTAATATTATCTTACTGCTGGAAGGATGATGGTGTGGAATCCTTTTGTGTTTATAAGATATTTATGTTACAGGACAGTCCTGAATTGAAATGGAAATGAGAGGCCCTGTTCATGTTACTTCAAACAGGAGCTTACATAAGAGATTTTGTCAGCAACCATAAAGCACAGCTGTCAAAGCAGATTTCTTTCTTCTTCAGAAATAAAATATCATTGCAAATCAGTAAAAAAAAAAACCCAACAATTGAATTCATTTATGTTACTTTTATCAGAACTTAAAGGCCTTCAAATACTAACTGAAAGATTCACTAGAAAATGCTTTATGGAAAATGCTGGTTATTTCAGCATGGCTCAGGTTTCACCGATAATTTTGTAAATCATTGAGATGAGTGGAAATCTTCTCATTAAATAAATTTCAGTGTAAAGAGCTATATTGTTGGGCCTCAAATGTAGCATTCCAAATATCTTAACTTTGATAGGTTCTGAGTGTAAGGCAGAGTTATCTCACTTCTAAGTTTCAAATAAACTCGTCACAGGAGTAAGGATGCTGAATGTGCTGATATACTGCTCTAGGAGCAGTGAGAAGGCGGCAGGGTATTCAAGGGAGAGAACCGTGATAATAACACTAATTGCACGCTCATAGAGATTTGGAAGCCTGGTAAATTTACACTAATACTTAGTCCCCAGTGCTGTAAGAGAAATCCCTGAGAAACTCGGGGAGTTGTGTAGTGTTCAGTATAAGAATTTATAACAACTGATTTCTAGTATATGAACCAGCTATTATGATAGTACTATTACTAATAAATGAAGTAGCTACTACAACTTAAAGGGATTTTTAAAGAAGTAATTAATTTTCAAAGTTTATTTTGCAAACTTTGCAAATGTTTTGTAGAGTACAAAAGTCTGGACCATTATAAAAGAGAATTTAATGATCTACCAGCCTTTGCAAAAGGTGAAGGAATATTTCTTGGAAAGTCAGTAAGAGAAAGAATTCACACTTTTAAAAATTTATTGAACTTTTAGCTACAAAGATAAAACTAGTAAAACTGTTAAGTTCAGAAAAATTTGATATTACCATGTATGTGCTGTTTATGAGCTGAAACTGTTAAAGACAACTCATGATATTGGACTAGTGAGAAAACAACAACAGCATTTAAAAATCTAGTCAAGTCTTCAGATAAAGGCTTTCAATGAAGTTGGGTGAAAGAGGGTGATAACAGCTTTCTGAAATGTAAATGCAATTTACTTCCCTGTCAGCCTCCCAGAACTCCTCAGTTCCTCAGTTTTGCTCAGCTTGCCTCTCTACTGGTCTGCCTTACTCAATTTTGCCAGAGCTGTGTCTTGAACCACATTTCATAACTTGCCACTCCTACCTACCCTAAACACTTCTGTTTTTTACAGCTGTCACTCATGTGCCTCTTTGCTTAAGTCTGTTTAAGGAGTCTTTGACTCCTTCTTCTGGCTGTTGAGCTTGGACTCCCTATCCCCTGCTTCCCCATGCAGAGCTATCTCCTCCCCCATCTGTCAATAATGAATAGATTGCATTACCTTTTATACGGTTATGAAAGTACCAGAGATAAATACTACACAAATAACTGTCATATATATGGATATGAAAGACAAGACTCACTTTCCCTCTGTGTGTATGAATAAAGTATTTTAGACCTCACTAAGTTAAGAGTAACTCTCAAAGACATAATGTTTCTCAAAAGCTCTCCATAGAGGGATACAAAGAAAAGATTGTAATTGAAGAACTAGTTGTTTATTAAACGTGTTCTGTTCTACATTGCCTGTTTCCTTGCTTTAATAATCAAATAATCAATGTTGATAGCTCTGATTTTTTTTTTAACTTTGGAGGGTGTTTGGGGTTTTTTTTTGGGTGGGAGGGGGCTATTGTCTTTAACTGTGGCATTCTATGAAGCATGGTGAATAACCCTTCTTTGTGGGGGGAGAAATTTTTAGGATTTTTCCTATTTCTATTGCTCAAGAGGACCCTGGATTGTTGCTGAGACGACAGCACCTGCCTTAGACAAATAGTTCCCCGTCTCTTCAGTCTTAGTAGTGAGAGAGACCTTTAATACTGTTTACAGTCATGCAAAGAAGATTACAAGTTTTAGCATAAATGACCTGACCACAAACCAATTCATTCTCTATCACTATTTACTCAGTATTGATAAACAGTTGTCTCTTACGCTTACTGCAACTTCTTCACACTTCTAAGCCATTCTCTTGAGTGCGTGCAGATGCCAGAATTTGAAATATCTGAACAGATGAACTGTAGCAGAATCATTAAGCAGAAGAAATCATGTAGACTGATGTCATGCACACACCACAGCAGATTTTCTTCTTTACTGCTCCTGTGCTTCACAGCAAAGCTGTGCTTTTAAACCAGAAACAGGGATCAAGACAGTCACTTCAGGTTTTAGGGTAAACAGCTTCAAATACAAGAATAATTGGCTCTGTATCTTATGATCTGATCCATTTCTAGTGGCAGCAAATTTCTTTGGCATATCACTTCAGATTTTGTATCACTGCATTAAGGTTATTATTTTAAGAAAAGGAAGCTTCACATTTCTTCAAGTTTGCTTGAAATGCTGTTTAGTTTTGGGATTGTTTTGGTTTGTTTTTAATCTGAAAGCTCTTCTTACAGATTCTCCTAAGTTAAAAAAAAAGAAAAGAGAAAAAGAAAAAAAAAAACAGTGACATGTAAAAAATACTACGTAAGGTTGCAAACCAAGTCAGATATTTTTAACTGACACACCTCAAGTTCATTGCTGAAGTAATCTCCAGCTAGAATCTAGGTCTCTATATATATTTAATGAACATTTTGCCCAGTCGTGAATGTAGTAAATCATTTATTCTCTTTGAACTTCCTGTGGAAATGGTGTTAAGAGGTAGTCTTTGCCTACAAAACAGCACTATTTACCATTAAGAGAGCTGCTTTAAGCAACATTGTTTGTGGGATAAACACAAGACATTTAAAGGTCTTAGAGGTTTTGGAGAATACTCAAAAGTGAGGAAAGAAACAGATGGTTATGCTACTAAATATAATGTGTAACTGTTATCTGATGACAGAAATATAATAAAATTAGAAACACATACACACTCCCCGTTGTTGGTTTTCAAGCTCCTTTACCTGTGATAAAAATTCTTAATCAAATTAAAAAATGGTCAAGGAGGTAAAGCATTCCAATAACTTTTTTTTTTTTTTTTTTTTTTTTTTTTTTTTTTTTTTTTTTTGATAGGGAGGAATAAACAATATGAAAAGGCATGATGGTGTGGAAGTAAAACTTAGAATAATGTTAAAGCTGGTGTCAAAAGGAATGAGGACAGATACATGTTCAGAGGAATTTACGTAGTGTAAGTACACTCATCAAAGTGGTTTCAACATCTGCTGTAGCATACTTCATGTTCCTCAGCAATCCGTAAGTTCTACTAAGAATATATTCTTGCTTTATATAGGGTGTTTTCTTTGTTCGTAAAGAAGATTTTGAGTATAACACTGGATAGGAAAATGGATTGATCTTTAATTGAAGTTTCTGGAGATTATAATAGACAAGTGCCTGTTGGTATTGACAGCAGTTATCAAGCTTCATAACAGAGATTCTCTCTGTATTATGGAATAAAAATAAATGGTGGTCTAAATGGCACTTAAAGACAAGAAAATGCTGAAAGGATAATATTTTGAAATAAAAATTTCAAAGAAAGAGAACCAGACAAAGAAATGCCAAGGTATTAGGGAGTTTATGACTCTTTATTTATACTTTTCTTATTTTATAGTAACTGTCTGTGACAGCAATAGGAGATGATTTTGGTTTGGGGTTTGTTGTTTTTTTTCCCCCACATTGTACAAATAGAATTAACTTTCTGGGTCCAGTGAATTAGGAGGAACACTCAAAGTTGTATCTTTTAAGTGCTAAGAATAACAGATGGCAAACACAGTTGGAAGAAAACAAATGCAGATTAATGGTCCTCATAGCAAAGGGATGGAAGAAAGCATAGGAACTGAAGAAAAAAGTATTGCATGCTGTCCAGAAAAATTATCTGGGAGCTGCTATACCAAAATCCCTGATGCTTCATGCCTGATGTTCAGACATAATAAAAGAAATACACATGATCCTGGGTCAGAAGAGACTATAAATAAAACACAATATTATTACTAGGTAGCACTGGGTAGGCATTACACACAGTACCATACCACAGACATTTATTAGCCTCTCAATCCTTGATTTGCTCCATTGGGCCTAAGTACTGCAGGATCCTCCAGACTCTGAGGTTATGTCACTTCCAGTCTATTGTGGGTGCAAGTCTCCTGCATCTTCTAGACATCATCTCACAGGTTGCTGCTTTGTAGAGTTAATCTTCTGGATCTTGATCCTATGAGGAAATGCTCTTTGTGAGGCGTGATCTTGCAGCTCAGTCCATATCAACACTGTAGGAATTGTGCCTTAGTTATCTAAAGTCTGGGATCTCATCGTGCTGCATTACTATAGAGTTAGGAGCAACAGAAGAGACATGCAGCCACTAGAACAGGCAGAAGGTGGCATTTGCATCATATGCAAGTATTTCTGAGAGCAAGCGTAATTTTGAATGAGTACTGAATATTTATCTATGAAATGCTCACAGAAAGAGAGGGAACTGTGGTGGTGAAAGGGAATGATGAACAGACTCAGGAGAAAAAAAAAAAGAGGGTCATACTAAATATAAACTTCAGGAGTATGAATAGAGAGAAAGAAAAAGAAGAGTGAAAGATTAAAAAAAATGTTATTGTTGATTCTGCAACGGGAAGGATCCCCATTGAAAATATTATTGGATCACTAGTAAAAGTAAAATATAACAATTTTATTATAAAATTTCATATAGTGAGTCTCAAAAACAGGCATTGTGTAAAGTTTTTCATTATTCTTTCCTCTTTCTTTGATCCTTGAGGTCCCTTCCAACCTAGCATTCTATGATTCTATGATGTTATGATTTGAATTCTAGTTCTACAAAGTGAAACAATAGAGCTTACCTATCCTGATAGTCAGTAAAGAAAGCATATTAAAATGCTGTGCAAAGAGTCATACACCAGAAGCTACATCTCTTTTAGTAGAGCAGGATAAAGTTGTGCAATCACAGTAGGAAGGGAAGAAGTGCTACAGCAACAGCATGGTGCACTACTAACCTCTAAGGAAGAAAATGGCTAAGTGAAAAAGATGAGTAAGCATGTGACAGGCATGCAGAGGGTAATGGTGTAGCTTTGGACACAGAGTGTGAACAGAAGCTCAGACAGGCAACAGAGTATAGATATGGCTTGCAATGCACACTGTTTTGAGGTAAATTCTTACAGGTGCTCACAGCTAGCTATTTAAACCATGCTGCTAAATGTATGGAGATGTGAAGAAAACTATTATAAGTGCAACACTTGAGATACCAAAGTTTAGCATGAAACTGATCAGCTTTCTTGTTATATTGTGAGACGTTTCTTTATACAAGCATGTATATATGCATGTCTTATATTCAGTTGGAACAGCCTCCTTTCAGCAGCAATGAAAAATTGCTGCTTTGTAGCTGGAGGAAAACTCAAAGGGAAAAAAAACCCAAAGAACCTCAAAACCTTACAATTGAGATGGACAGTGGACATTGGGTAAGAGATTCAAACATATGTCTTTTGCTAGAGTTTCTAGATTAAAAAGAAGTGTCAACATTAATTCAGATTTCAGTTAAATTTCTTTTAGTGTAATTTCTGTTGGCAGGGGAGCTTGATTTGATTAAGCAATAGCTGTCGTGTATACCTTTAATGCATATTTTTGTTTGTTTGTGTGTTAAGTGTCTTCAAATGACTATTAGGAAGACAGTAGCGGTGATGTGCAAAGCAGAGCTGCAGGAAAGCAGGAAGTATATATAATATGGATAATACTTTAAGTAATAATGCTGTATTCCATATTTAAATAATGTTTATTATCCAATTTTACAAAAAAAAAAAAATTGATGGTATTTTACTAGAGCTAGGTCACTTTGATTCAACAAAAATAAAAGCTAGCTAAATTGTCAAAGACTAGATACAACAATATATAGATGATGAACATCTTCATTTTATTGGGACAGTGAACTATGTGTAAGATCATTAAATTATACCGTAGAAATGAAGGCAGAAATAGGTTTTCTTTGCCTTAACTTAGGCAAGAAAAACAGCAAATGCTGTATCTCTCAGACAAGCTTGATGAAGATTTCCTGCAGATAAATGTAAGATACATGCAGTACAATTCTATTATACTTGTGAGACATTATGAATAAATACATAATAACAGATTAAGAATGTCCAAAAGCATTCTTAATATGGTCAACCCCATGCTAACAAAGGTGTTTTCATATTCAAAACATCATGTCTTCCTGCCGACTGTCTTCTGGAAGTCATTCTCACATCACTCTAATTACAAAGTCTTGATAACATATTTTTCTGGGGGGAATATGAGTTAGACTGGGTCAAATAGTCATACCAGCCGTTTACCAAGGTGTGCTGTATGTTCTAACATAAAGAATTATTTGGGTATGTTTAAATTTGTTAATAGAAACATAGGCTAGGTAAGAGTCTACAGGTCAGCAGTTTTTGTATGCAAATCCAGTTCACAGTTTGGTAAGAAAACATGGATGACATTTAAGAGCTTTTGTTGAGGTCAGTGGTTTGCAAAACTATTTTTAGGTTTGATTAAAATGTGTTACCTCCTGTGCAGCCTGAAAATAAGCAAGTTTATACCTCCTGTTATCTTCCTTCAGAAATTCTATATCTGAAGAGGTATGATTTTGGCTCTGTTTCTCATGTTGGTTTTGTAAAGTTTCTATTGTTCGCTGAATTTTTCAAGAAATTAATTACTGTTTTGTAGTATTCTATTGAAAAAAACCTGAGTATTTCTGTAAGAAAATATTAGTGGCAGAGTAAAAATCTATGCTTACAGGACATAATGAAGACAGAGGCATATACACATACACATACGTAATGATTTAAATTTTCTTGCTTTTAACAAACAGCTTTAGAAAATCCTTATGAAGGTTTCAAAAACATGAGAAAACCAGAATTATTCCTACACTGCAGATAAAAATCAAGGGTTACAAATATGAACTGCAACTTCTTATTGAACCACAACCTTTCTTGAGGTTCTGATTCAGGCAAATATTTCTTCAGGACCATCTCTTCTCTTACTCAGCTTTTCTTTTTATTTTTCTCCATTTTCCCTTTTTCTGATTTTTTTTTCTTTATTTCTTTTTCCTTCTTTTCCCCTTCCTCTTCCCCTTCCCCTTCTCCATCATTCTTAGGAACAGTTTTTCAGTTGGTAATAAATGTAAAGCCATGTTGCTTCAAGTGATTTTACATTTCACACATCTACAACTGGCCATCCTCCAGTTTGGTATGAAAAAAAGTTCAAGGGAAACTATTCACCTATGAAAAAGTAAGTTCAAAGTAAATGTGAAAGGTTGTTGTAAAGGACTTTTTGCTCAACAGGAAGGTTAGTTTCCCTTTGTCTGCTTTGGGAGTTTGTTAGGTACTATTATTGATTCCCTTCTCCCCTTCATCATAAAACCACTTGCAATAAAAAGGCTATTGAAATCTCCTAGATCAAAGTCACCATTAGAAATTACAAAAAAAAAAAATAGAGGAAATGTTTTCAACCATCTTGATAACAATAGGAACAAAAATGTCATTGATATAAATCTGAGAATGATCTTCTTTTTAGGCAAGTTATACCTTTTTTTTTTTTAATTATTCAGCTCATGAATGGTCCTTGGAAGACCTGTATTGTTTCTATTCTCTTATAATAGCTATGTAGGACTGTATTAGATGAGGTATTTTTCTACTCGTAATGCTTCATTTCCCTGCATTTTCATCTTACTCTTTCCTATTTATGGTGCTTTGAATCATGCTTTGATAATAATAATTACTATCAATCAGACAGTCTGTGAGATCAAAGAAATTGTGTTGCACATTTTAGCACACCTGTAATGGAGTTAAAGGAATAAATGGCTACCTTGGTGGAATTTTTTAAGAGTGGAAAACAATAGTTAGCCAAAAATTTAAACCTAAACTTCAGAATTGTATCTATAAGCTTTTAGGGTGATCAAGGATTTTTGCAGTTGTATTATAATCTGGTAGAAAGTAGTTTTATATGCAGCTATGCATTAGACTATAGGATTGTGTATAGTTCCATAGATCTATCTGGACTTCTCCAAGGCCTTTGACATGGTGCCCCACAACATCCTTCTCTTGAGGTTGGAGATATACAGGTTCGACGGGTGGATTGTTCAGTGGATAAGAAATTGGCTGGATGGTCGCATCCAGAGAATAGTGGTCAATGGCTCAATGTCCAGATGGGAAAAGCTGAAAAGTAGTGTCCCTCAGGGGTCCATACTGGGACCAGTGTTATTTAATATCTTCATTAATGATATCTACAGTGCCTTTGAGGGCACCCTCAGCAAGTTTGCTGATGACACCAAGCTGGGTGGTGCAGCTGATATGCCAGAGGGACTGGGTGCCATCCAGAGGGACCTGGATAGGCTGGAGAGGTGGGTCCAGGTGAACCTCGTGAGGTTCAAAAAGGCCAAGTGCGGAGTTCTGTACCTAGGCCGGGGCAATCAGCATTATCAATATAGGCTGGGAGAGGACATGCTAGAGAGCAACCTTGTGGAAAAAATTTGGGGATACTAGTGGATGAAAAGCTGAACATGAGCTACCAATGCACAATGGCAGCCCAGAAAGCCAATTTTATCCTGGGCTGCATGAAGTGTGGCCAGCAGATCCAGAGAGGTGATTCTGCCCCTTTACTCTACCCTGGTGAGACTTCACCTGGAATATTGCATCCAGTTCTGGAGCCCCCCAGGACAAGAAGGACGTGGACCTGTTGGAGTATGTCCAGAGAAGAGCCACTAATATGATTAAAGGGCTGGAGCACCTCTGCTATGAAGACAGACTGAGAGAGTTGGGGCTGTTCAGCCTGGAGAAGAGAAGGCTCCAGGGGGACCTTACAGCAACCTTCCAATACCTGAAAGGGGCATATAAGAAGGCAGGGGGAGATCTGTTCTCGAGGGTCTGTAGCAACAGGACAAGGGGTAATTGTTTTAAACTAGAGAAGTGTAGATTTAGGTTAGACATTAGGAAGAAGTTCTGTAGTATGAGAGTGGTGGCTCACTGGAATATGTTGCCCAGGGAGGTGGTGGAGGCCCTATCCCTGAAGACATTCAAGGTCAGCCTTGATGGGGCTCTGAGCAACCTGATCTAGTTAGAGATGTCCCTGCTTGTTGTAGGGGGTTTGGACTAGATGGCCTTTAGAGTCCCTTCCAACCCAATACATTCTATGATTAAAAAGATGTAACAGAATGCCTTAGCTGAAACTGACAGCTTTGATCCTCCAACAAGATGGAACTTCTTTAACACATAGGTAAAGCTCATCTATGATAAGATAGAACCTCTACGGAGGCAATTTTAATACTGTGAAATGCATGGCTATAGGACCAGCATAAGCCTATTGATCTACCGCTTAAAGTACAAGATATTTCACTAAATATACATTTTCCTCCACAAATAAACTAAGAAAATTTACATATGAAAAATACTTGTTAGAAATAGTTTAAATATATTAGGAGAAAGG
>VZZY01015248.1:113766-209630 GCA_013400335.1 Eurystomus gularis | reverse complement strand
GGGGGCTGCCCCGCCGCCCGGCCGCGCGTCTGTCGCCGTTCACCGTCTCATAACCTTTGTTTTTTTCGATTTTGAGTCATCATGCCAAGCACTGGCACTAAATGGTGGGCAAAATTGTTTTCCTGAGAGCAGCAGAAGAGCGTTTGTTGGTTCCAAAGGTGAACGTTTTTTTCTATATATACACTTACCAAGCTCCCTGTGTAGAGGGTTGGGTGGCACAGCGGGTTCAGCGCGACCGGCAGGCTCGGGTCCTGCCACGGGTCACCAGTGCGGAGGATGTCGATAGTCCCGACAGGCGCTCGTGCTACAGAATGGTTAAACCCTTGGCACGATCGGCAGCCGTTGCTTGCGAAGTCCAGGATGCACGTGGAGACGGGAATCAGAGTTGCAGGTCGTGTTGGAGGAGCGTTGGCAGATCTGGGAGTGGTGCCGCAGTGCCTGCCTGCCCTGATCCCAGCGCTAGGTTATTAATTTCCACGAGTAAAAATTAACCGTTGAGGACCTATAAAGTTGAGAGGTGAAGGGGAAGAAACTGTTGGAGTAGTTTCTTCGATAGCTAAGCACACCTAACTTTCTTTATTCAAACCTGGCATTTTTTCCAGACCCTTTCGATTTTTGTTAGGCTTTTTACCCGTTTATTGTAAGAATTGGTTTTCTTACAGCTCAGCGGCAAAGCGAGAATAAACTTTATTTCCCTTTGGCCTTATCCACAGAATGGCTCAGCAGCAAGCACTGAGGTTTCGCGGCCCAGCTCCCCCACCCAACGCAGTCATGAGAGGCCCACCGCCCCTCATGCGACCACCTCCACCTTTCGGTATGATGCGAGGTCCTCCTCCACCACCTCGCCCCCCTTTCGGACGTCCTCCGTTTGATCCAAACATGCCTCCAATGCCGCCGCCAGGAGGGATTCCTCCCCCGATGGGACCTCCACATTTACAGGTAAAGAACGGGGGATTCTTTTGTTTTGTTGAGTTGGGATTTGGGGGTTTTTCTCGTTTGTTTTCACACGTGGAAATAAGAAGAGGGATGTTAAAATGGGTGAAGAAATAACAGAGGCTGATGAGAACATAAGGCTCGTGCATGGAGTTATAAAGCTAATGCGTACCTGTGGAACGTGAACACAGCTTCTGGTTAGCTCCTCGAGGCAGCTCGGAATTAATGGGCTGTGCAGCTGGGATATGCTCAGCAGCAGAGTTGTTACTAGAACCTGACTTGGTGTTGGTGCCCCGTGGCTGCGCAGAACGCAGGATTTGGCCCCACTCGGGATTCTGGACGCCTCGAAGCAGGCACACAAAGTATGCACCAGCCTTCTCGGGTTGTCTGAATCCTGCCCTGTATTCCCTTGGTGAGGCAACGACAGACATGCACAGGTAGAAGGTGCAGCAGAATTGCGCGTGGGTTCCACGGGAGCCACACCTGCCATCACCGTGGTGGTTTGCCATTGCTGATCACCAAGGGCTGGGTGAGGTGGGCAGGCCGCACTTCTGAGACGGAGGCGTGTTGTCGGTGACGAGGTGTGTTTTGCAGCAGCACCGTGTGCAGGAGGGCGCATCGTTCGTGGTGCACCAGAAATTGTTAACGCGCCGTCAAAGGGAAATAAAACATTTGGAGAGAACCCTCGGAGCAGGGTTGGTGTTTGACTGGAGCAGCTGCAGGTGGCCCCTGTGCTGACAGGAGTTTACTCTTGGCAGAGCGCTCTTTACCTTGTGCGTATTGTTGTTGTGTGGGGGTTTTTTTGTTTAAACTCCCACCGTTCCTTGCACCTACGGGCACAGCGTGAGCCTGCTGGGCTCAAGCCGGGTAGATTTCTGTCTGTATCTCTTGATAGTGTGTGCTCAAGTTCTTTTGCTACTTTCCAGAGGGAGGGCAGTTTGACAGGAACAACACATTCATGAATCAGAAATATATTGTTTTAATAGCACTGTAGGAGCCCGCTGTAATTACTGGGGCACGGTAATTACTGCGTGGGACTGCAGGCGGGCCTGGGAGGAGGGGAATTGTACCGCGTGGTTTAGAAATAGTGCCTTAAATACACTGTTTGTAATAGAATAACAAAAACTTCAGTGCTGGGAATTTTATATTAGGGTGTAGGGATGTGGGCAAGACATAAAGAGAACACACTGACATGGGTTATTTTGTGGTATTTTACACCCTGCTTTGCATACGGGTTTTGGTGGCAGGGCTGTGGGAGCTTCCCCCCTGTTACTCTTAGTGCAGGTCAGTTCCCTGTGTGGCTCTGCAGACAGCTCTGCGTGAAACAGAGGGAGCAAAGGTGGGAGAGAAAGCAAAGCAGCAGTGAAAGCAGGAACAGGGCTTAAGCTGGACTCCATCTGAAACAGGCCAGCCTCAAACTGTAGCCCAGTGTTGTGTGCTGCCATCGTCCCCAGCACGAGGTTTCAAGAAACCACTGTGTGTTTTCCATAGGAGCTTTATCTTCTGGAACATAAAGCGTGTTGTTAGAACTCAAGCTGCTCAGGGAGGTGTGGAGTTAGCTCTTCATTTCACTGAAATGTTCTCAGGTGAACACAAGCCCTGTGGAACTGCAGGCTGGAACGATCTGTCTGAGGGATGCAAACAGCCCCACTCACCTCACTGTCATCTCTTCCTTCCATTCAGAACCAGGGGCCTTGTTCTGTGGCATGTTTTCATGCTCAGCTTAAATTTATTTAGGACTGTTTCCACCTACTGCATCTTTCTTGGTGCTTTATGACCCCATTTTCCCTCTTGATGTTAATGGTCACATGCCAACGCACTGCCTGGGAAGCTCTGAAGCAGGGAAGAGTGTTGGGGTGCGCAGCGGAAGGGGAGAACAGGACCTTGCTTCCCTCTTGCAGTTTCAGGAATCAGCCAGAGTTATCTGAAGCCCCAGGCTGAGCTGCTGCTGTCTCCTTGATTTGTGTGTTTGGTCTGTATTCGTGACTGTGCTTCAGCTCTCTGCTGTCCTGTCATCGCTGTTCCATCATGCCATGCAGTAAGCACGTCTTCCCCGAGATGTGGAATCCATGCACTAAGCATGTCTAAAGTTTCCATGCCCTGTCAGCACTGTGCCCTGCTTTGCACCAACTTTTTTTTAGCTTCTCACCTTGCTCCTGGTGCCAGGTGCTGAAAGGTCCTGCGGTAGAAACTGGACAGGTGTGCTTGGAGTGGAGCTGGAGGTTGTTCTGGATCCCTGGCTGGACACCCGGCATCCTTTGCTCGCTCCCAGAGCTGTCCTGGAACAGGCCAACCCTTTTTGGGGTAAAGCAGGAAGGGAGCTCTACTGGATTCTTCTTGAAGATGTAGAGCAGTGAAGAGGAAGGTCATCTTGTGGCCAGATGGAGGAGCTGTGGAGAAGAAATGAGGGCAGAAAGGCTGTAGTCGCCTTACTGGCTTTTTGTTTGTTTGTTTTGCATTCTGTCTGTGTGCTCTGGGCTTCCTCTGTAATAGGATTTAACAAAAATAATGAATTTAAAGAGCAGTTTAAAGTACCGCTCTTACAGCAGAAACTTTTATCTCAGGGAAACTTCTAAAAGAATCCAAATGCAGACAGAAACCAAGGACATGGCACATGTTGAGAAGGGTCACCCCAAGGGTTGCACCCCAATTCTGGGTGCACGGGTGCAGCTCGGGGTCCATGTTTGAGGCACGTTGCACCAAGCCCCTGGCTCCTGTGACGCTGCGTTTCCTGCACACGTCGCAGCCTCAGCAGAGCCCCAGACTCGCTGCCTGTGCTGAGAGCAGAGCTCGGAGGGTTCTACCAGTGAGTTGTCGTGGTGCTGCCTTTGTGAAGAGGAAATCTTCCCAATCACAAGTTCCACTAGAGCTGGAGGGGTGAGATAATTAGGTCAGCTCTAGGAGTGTGCAGAATAAGTTGATGAACTTGGTGGATTTTGTCAACTCTTTGTATGGCAGTACGCGCTATCCTTGTTAGGTACAGGAAATCTCAGAACAGACCAAACAGGCAAGGAGACGAGAAGAACATCGCGTACTTTGCATCAGAAAGCAGGCATCGAGGCTTCAGGGAACGGCACTGTGCAGGGCAGCTCTGGGTTTCTTATGATGATGCAACAATGGACATTTATTTATTTTTTTTAGCACTAGATAGAATTTTAGTTAATGGGAAATCGAAGTATGATGGCTTGCATTGAAATCTGCTGCTCTGCTATGCTAATAAATTGGATGCTTCCTTGTAATATTTTGGTTTTTCCCATGTCTTCACTGGGAGGGTCACTAACTGTCCAGCGTGTTCCGCTCGCACCTGGGGACGTCTCTGGGGCAGTTATTCAGGAACATTCTTCTCTTCTTTCTCTTTCTTGCGCTGGGATATTTTCTCTGTTTCGGGAGAAGAGTTTTCTTTCATCCCACCTCTTTTCATGCCACTTTTTTTTTCCTGATGCTTTCCCTTTATGTTATCATCCTGGGAGTGAAGTGCTTACAGCAGCTGTTCTGCCGTCGGTGGTGGCCTGTCAGGAAGCGCGTTCTCTGAGCTGGTAGCGTGAGATTGTTAGAGAAGCTCTCAAGGCTGGTGGAGTTGACCTTGCTGTAGTTGTACTACGTGTTGGCGCGCTAATAAAGGAGAACTCTGCTTGAAAACTGTGTAATTATTATTATCATCATCATTTTGTTGTTCTGTGCCTTTAGAGACCACCATTTATGCCTCCTCCCATGGGCAGCATGCCACCACCTCCTGGGATGATGTTCCCTCCAGGAATGCCGCCTGTCACTGCCCCTGGCACACCAGCGATGCCCCCAGCTGAAGAGATATGGGTAGAAAACAAAACCCCAGATGGCAAGGTAAGATGGTTACCAGAAACAACCAAGTGACGGGTGTTCGGCGCGGCTGTGAGCGCGTTGTCACACGCAGCCTGGCCCTCTGGTAAAATCCTGCGCTCTTGTCTATCCTCTTACTCACTACTTTTAAAACGGGAGGAGATGGGCCATTTACACCCGCTCCTCCAGCTACGCAGCTGTTGGACGGTATCGTTCTTGCGTTGTAGGTCTATTTCTACAATGCGCGTACACGCGAGTCAGCGTGGACGAAGCCAGACGGGGTCAAGGTTATCCAGCAGTCGGAGCTGACGCCGATGCTGGCGGCGCAGGCCCAGGCCCAAGCAGTAGGTGCCTCCACTCCGACCACCAGTAGTCCTGCTTCTGCAGCCTCTCCATCCACCTCCTCCAGTACTCAGTCCTCCACAACCTCCACCACAACCACGGCCACTTCGGTTTCGCAGACGATTTCCAGTGAGTAGCCGAGGGATTCTCCAGCTTTGCGGTGGTGGGGAGCGGGAGGTGGGGGTGCTGCTGTGGGGAAGCACTGCAGCAAAAACCTGGGATCCAGGAGGAAGTTATTTCAACAGAAAGTGGAGTATGAGTTTAAAGTACAGTATTTAATCCAGAAGAACTTTGCATGTGAACTTGGTTTTTTTTTTTTCCCCCCCAATCTGAAAAAGGCCCTTCAGGACAGTAATACCAGCCCAGCATGCAACCCTTTTTCTTAAGGTCCTTGTGTATTTTTCTTCTGCTGTTATCACATCATCTCAAAGCTATTATGCATCCATTTCCTTTTGACTTTAGATAAAGCTAAATTGGTTTTAAAAGTGTTTTGCAAGAAAAGTTATTCTGAGGTAGGAGTTAACGGTTGTAGCGATAGCCTCTGTTTCCTAAATGGCATCTGTTGTTGTAAGAGGCTGGATCTTGGAGGGCTGCAGAGAAGCAGTTGATTGCAGGATAGAGCTGCTTCTGGTGTGTTGCTTTTATTAGCGTTATTCTTCTGAATAAGCCTCCTAAGATCCCATTTGCTAGAGCAGCACAGAAGAGGAAGAAGAAAGTCCTCAGAGCAGTTCTTGTTCACCGTGACCTCTGAATAATAGCCTGAAGAGTAGTGCTGTTTACACGGGCTGAGCCTTTGCTTTCAAGGGCTTTGCAGCCGCGGGAACCTCAAGAGGAAAGGGAGCTCAAGTTAGGCAGCGTGCACCTACCGCGTGTGTACGCAGAGGATCTGCATATAACGTAAACACCGTGATTTATACTCCATGTGTCTCCATAGCAAAGTGCCTCTAGCGCAGAGAGATCGAGAGGGGTGTGTGGTGTGCCGTAGATGTGTTTGCACACGCGTGTGTCACGGCAAACAAGGAGTAAGGTCACCGAGTGTGCTGACAGCAAGGCGTGCGTTAGGGCGCAGCTCGGGCAGCGTCGCTGTCTCCGTGCAGGGCTGTGGAAGGACAGCGTTGGTGCTGGTGGGGAACCCCATGGTGGGACAGCCCTGGTCGCCGTAGCTGCGCTGGCAGAAATGCGGGCGCCAGGTCAGGCCCTGCAGAAGATGAGCAGCTGCTGAACTGTTCTCTCTCAGTTGCAGTGTGTAGCTGCGTCCTCTGGAACTGCTTGATCTCTTTCCCATAATGGGGAGACAAGCCAAGCTGGACTCACCATTTAACCCAGACTTTAGAGATCTGCGTGTGAAAGGGAGCCAAATTTTGACAATCTTCAAATTGTGCTTTCAGTTAACCCTGGAGGGAGGACGGAGTATTAGAGTAGCAAATGATTCGTGTTGCTCAGAGCGTTTTAAGGCTTTTATTTAATTGGGAAGGTGACGTGGTTAACTCAGTACTGCATTCAGCTGCGTTGTGGAAATACGGTGCACTCTGGCCGTTTAGCTGAGTGTCAGGAAGGCGGCAGGAGGTGAGTGTTAGCATCTGGCTAATGCTGGGCTTTGGAGAACTGATCCCGCTGTTGGAATCGCGCTTTATGCACCTTCTCTGAAGCACAATGTCCTAATACCGAATGCTGAGAATCTGTCCCACTTCTACCTGTTCTACCTGCTAAACTTTGTCTTTGCTTTCAAGAACTGTTACTGTTGGTGTCTGTGCCGAGGTGACAAAATTCTCTCATTTAAAGTAATTTTGTAACTCTCAGGCTTGGCCTGTAAAAAGACCGGGACTTCTGGCTGAGCTTCATTCTTGCCTGGTACTGATATGACTTTGGTCTTAAATCAAATCACATACTGACTGTCTGCTCTGTTTCCCTAAATTTTAGGCAGTGCTAGGAACCTTCACCCTTTCTGAAATGATCAAAAATCGTTATTTGAATATGCTGATACCGGTATGTTATTGGGATTGCTTCTAGTAGTCATTAAATACGGAAGAAAATGCCCAGTGTGCCCGTGTACAGTATGGCCATAAGTCGGTGTGGTTTCTTTTTTTTTGTTTTTGTTAGCTCATTTTTACAACAGTTCCTCCCTCTTCCACAGAATCTTGCAGAGTAAATTTGCAAGGCTGGTCAGCGAGTTTCATCAGCCCTGTCTCGAGTTCCTGTTTGCCAGTCCTTTGATACGTAGCACCGCTCATTCTCGGTGAAGTGCTGGTGTCGGTCACGCTGCAAGGATTGCAGAATTCAATGCTAGTAGAGTATTTTCCCTCTGGGAGGCACTGAAGACTAAGACAGTTCTTGCAGCTTCTGAACAAAAGTACTTTCCTTTTCCTTGCTTGTTTACACATTTATTTTTTTTTTAAATTGACATTTTCCCATTCTCGAATCAGAGCTTATGAAGCGTGGTTTCAGACAGGCTGTTGTCATGCACGTGCTGCTGCCATTATTGTAAAAAAGCAGAACCTGTGTTCGTTTAACATAAGAACAACCTTTTTCCATTTGAAATGCTCTGTAACGTTCCCTTTCTATTTTCTGAGCAGGGATACAGAGTGGAATTTCATTTCAGGCTGTGTTTGTCCTTTGATACACCCTTGCTACTGCTCCACAGACTTGTTAGGTGTAAAGAATGGGACAAAATAAGATTTGAAGTTTACTTTCTTTGTGAATATTTAATGTTACAGAGAAGGCGAAGGGTTTTGTTTATTTTTTTATCCGAGAGTGTCTTCCTGCTGATTCTATCTGAGCATATCTGCTTCTGTAACGCCTGTCGGGAAACAGAGAGCCAGTATGTTTGCAGCGAATATATTGCAGTGTCGAAGATACAAGGTGTTCTTTGTTTTTTTTTATCAGCACCTACCACACAAGACCAGACCCCGAGTTCGGGTGTTTCAGTTGCCACACCATCAGTCAGTGTTTCAACCTCTGCTCCTTCTGCTACACCTGTGCAGACTGTACCCCAGCCAGTCCCACAGACATTGCCTCCTGCAGTTCCTCATGCAGTACCGCAGCCAACTGCAGCAATTCCTGCTTTTCCACCAGTAATGGTACCTCCATTTCGTGTCCCCCTTCCTGGCATGCCTATTCCACTTCCAGGTAAATTGGCAAACTGTAATTGTCTTGTCCGCTACATGTCCATGTTGTCAATTTGTTTGCACTCATGTGTCCACTGTGTACGGAACTTGCCTGAATCCTCTCCACTCAGAGTAGCCTCGAAAGAATTCAGGGTTAGCAGACAGACTTTTTAATTAACAAGGAACCTGAAATTTTTTGACTTCTAGCTCTGCGATATGCATATCGGAAAACAGCTGCCTTTAAACACGTAAACCTTGTTCTTTTAGATGATTGGAAAATAAAACAATCGCACTAAACACTTCGTAATCTGGCACGTGTCTGTATTGTCATCCTATGAAAAAAAAAAGCGAGCTTCTGGACAGAGCCACGTGACTCAGAATATTGTAGCTCTATCTTCTACTAATTTGTATTAATAAGTTGTAATATTGCTATCATTTTTTTTTCTGCTCACTCAATTTAGACCTTAAGCCTTGTGCATAAATATTTATTAGGACGTGGATTATAGGCAAAATAAATGAAAGGAGTATGTTTATGAGCAGGAAAAATTGCCAGGCAGGTGCGTTTCCCCCAGTGGTGTGAGGTGTTCCCCTTCTCTGCGTTTGCAGCTATGGAGGGTGATGCTGAGCACACACCACGGCGAGGCCTGGGCGGAAGGTGGTGGTGAAGGCATGCAGGGTGCCCGGGTGTTATTTGTAGGCTTTAGGTGTAAAGACCATGGAGAGTAAATCTTGGAAGAGCACCCCTCTGGCTCCTGGGTAAATCCTATTTTATTAAATTTTTACACAATATTTAGATACTTAAGGAAATAATTGTAGGCTGGCAAAATTGTGGCCTGGACTGCGGTTTGTGGTTGCTGCAGAGCTGCTGGGAGTCTGCTAAAGCCCCTCCTTGAAGACGCTGTTTGGGTTTGCGTGGGTACAGCTGAGTTCCTGCTCCAGCACCAAAGCAGTTCATGTTTTTCCAGCCTGCAGCTGCACTCAGTGTCCACCAAGAGCTGGTGAGGGTCTGTTGCGCAGGAAGGTCTGAGGCTGTAGCTGTGTTGGATACGGGTTAGTTTCCGATTGAGAGTTAGGAAGGAGCAGCTCTGAGCAGCATCCTCCTGGTTTTGACTCTGTACGAGCCAAGTGAGGTCGCTTCTTTCCCGCTGCCCTCCAGCGCATCGATCCAGGAGGTAGCAAGGGAGACCTTTCTTTACCTTCTGTCCAGTTGGCTGGATGAAAAGTAACCCTTTAGAACACTTTGATTATGGATATAAGCGTCAGAGTAGTTAAAATGGGTGTTAGTTCTGCTCAGGAGAAGCGAGGACCAGCTTTTAGGTACCTCTGCTTTTAGGACAGCCTTCTAAAATAGGTGGCTGAAGCTACTTTAATCCGTAATTTGCTTGAAAAGGAAATTGCAGTGTAGCTCCTGTTGTTCCAAGACAGGAAACAAATACTATGGTGGGCACGATGCTCAGGGCTGAACAAAACAGCGGGTAAGGGACAGAGGGAGAGGAGGCAGCTGAGCGTTCTCAGCTGCAGTTTCTGGTGTTGCCCCCAAGCTGTCGGGTGAAATGTGGGTGTTCGAGGCAGTAGAGCGTCCGTGAAAGTGAATACACTGGGGTGCGTGTTAGGGTTGGGTTTTGTCACAAGCTCTCCGTCAAAAAGTTTTAGGAGTAGTGCATAAAGACAGGGCAAGAGTAGTGAGCTTCCCCTTCTGAAACTCACTTTTGAAAATTATTTTTTTCAAATCTTTTCTGGTAGCGAGTCTTGGATCTGGCCCCTTCTGTTCTCACAGTTGGTGGGAACCCGTAACACCTGGGAAGGGTACCCAGCAGTAACGTACGTGCTTGCACTAACGAGTCTAATTTGTTGTTTTGCCTGACTACAGACTAAAATCAGTCTGCTTCTTTCAGCCAGTTCTGGACTGAGTTCCCTGTAATGGTTTATAAACCCTGTTAAAGAAAAGGAAACCTGTAAAATATTTTACAGTCGCAAGAAACGAAAAAGAAGTCAAAATTACTTCATGGCAGTAGGAGGTGAAGTCAGAAGGGCTGACGAAGCTTTCACACGTAGATGTTTGGGGCACTAGGTGTGATACCAGCTTTGAGTTACAGAGGCAGAGCTGAACGATGCTGTTGTCAAGTGATTGCAAAGTTGATCTCTGTATTGTACTGTAGCAAGACGGAGCAATGGAGGAGTTGATTAGTGCTATCTCATAATCTAAGATCTTAAAAAGTAAGTCTGCTTTCTCTTAATTCATACCTTAAAAGTTAGTTGTGTGTTTGAGAATGAACTCGGCAGAGGAAACAGCTTGGGTATTTGCTGAGTCTTATCTGCGCTGCAGTATCTCTAATTCCAGTGCTCCCGCAGATGGCATTATTTATACTGACCCAGTCCGAGACATGCTGTAACTTCCTTAACAAAACGAATTTTCAGATCCATTTTCAAGAACGTGACATGAACACCCCCCAGATCTAGACAAATGCTTCATTCAGTGCTGTTCGAGTCAATGTTTGTGTCTCAGTTCATACTTTTTTTTATAAAACTAGATTTGGATTCCTTCATTGAAATTATTTTTAAAGAACATTATTCTGTCTTCTGGCAAATATTTTAAGAAATAAATTGGCAGTATTTTTCTATGCTTTCCATACTGGATCTCTAAGGGAGACAAACAGAAATTACTTTGGTTATAAACACAGGGGTTTAATTTCACTTTGCGCTGGAGGATTTCCAACCCCAGATGATGGAATTGAAACCATTTAAGGGGAAGTTTCTGAACTCTTTCAGTTTCTGAGTGTCCAGACTGGACCAACATAGAGAGAACTTCTACAGTTTCCTTCCACACCCTAAAATGAAGGGTTTTGGAAACGTGTTCCCCTTCCCCCTGCCTCATTTCCTACTGAATTTCGTGTCTAATTGAAGAGGATGAGATGCTTTCTTCTTTGTGGCCTTTCTGTGTCCTTTCTGAACGAGCTGCAGAGCAGAGCCGTGCATGATGCTACCTTTGTGAGGGCTGGTTATGCTGCTCTCACAGCATTTTTCAGCTCGTGGTAATGAAAAATAAAGAAAACGTTGGCTGTCCCTGGCCGAGTGCAGCTCCGCGTCCCTCTCTTTGCAGCTTCATTGCTTCTATTTCTTTCCTCTTCCTTCTTCCACCTCCAGCCTTCCCGTATGGCCCTGATAACCCCGAGCTTTCCCCCCGCACTGAGCCTGGCTTTGGCCCTGCCGCGCCTCGCTAGCCGGACTAGTTCAGTCTGTCCTTCTCTTACCCCGCTTGCTAAATGCAGCAGCAGACTGAAAATAGCAGAGACCGGTGGCTTCGCTTTGCTGTCTGAGCAGGGGCTGTCGGTGCGGAGCAGCACCTTGGCAGAGGATTTCCCTGGTTCTGCCCCGCAAGTTCCCCCTTCGATGAACTTAAACCCCTGAGTCCGCAGTGAAATACCCTTTTTTTTTTTTTTCCCCTTTTTTAACAATATCCCAGCGATTTGCTAAACAGCTGGTTTAATGTGGGCAGAAACTGTTGCAGCAGCTTAAAATCAATTTTATATTTGATCTGGCGTAAAACTGTTGGAGCAAAAATAACGGACGTTTTCTTGCCGGGAGGCTTTCTTTTTGCCGGCTGCAAAAGGCACCCAAATTGTGGCAGGAAGTCAGTAGCACCCAGACCCCCGTGGTAGCCGACGTCCGATGGCAGCTTTCCAACGTGCTTGCTTGTCCCTTTTACAGGTGTAGCAATGATGCAAATAGTCAGCTGCCCGTATGTAAAGACAGTCGCTACCACCAAGACCGGTAATTTTCCAAACCATCTTAGTTCGTTTTGTCTGTAAGTTGGCATGGTAGTGAATGTTGTTGTTTATCTTTTCTTTATTTATTTGCTTCCCCAGTTGAATGAATATATATACTTTTATTTTCAAGACCAGTATAAATGCAAATATCACCTTTGGCCAGGAAATAACTGTCCCAAATAACTGTTAGTGTTAGCTGCTTTTATACCAAAAAAAAAAAAAAAAAATCCAGTACAGATTTCTGTAATCATTGAGTTCTGTAATAACTGTGAATCTCATGCCCATACTTCTTAGTTATTAGTTTCCTGTGTGTGGATTTTTGTTTTTCCTCCTTCCACATGTGCAGTGACATGGCTGTGCTCGCATGTTGGTGTGTGTGTATGTGCGTCTTAGTATAAATTTCCATTTTTCCAATTGTGGATTTAAGAAAGATCACTGAGAATACTTTATGGCAATGTGTAATGTGTGCTTTTCCATTTTTAAAAAAAGACAGACTTTTTCCTACAAATGTTAAAGGCTCAAAATTATGATCTCGTAGTTCTAGTCCTACCCAATTTGGTTTTCCAGAGCTTGTCATTCAAAATCTGTTCAGGATATCCGTTTTGCTGCGATGAGTAGAGAAATGGTAGGA
Organism: Eurystomus gularis; assembly: GCA_013400335.1. NCBI lineage: Eukaryota > Metazoa > Chordata > Aves > Coraciiformes > Coraciidae > Eurystomus > Eurystomus gularis. The sequence continues at coordinate 197,037 of VZZY01015248.1, read as the reverse complement.
TAACGTAGCGTTCTGGCTTCCTTATCTTTTGGCTTTTACTTGCCATTTTACTTTAGGACGTGGATAAAGTGGGTTTTTTTCCAATTGGTTTGCAGTACTAAAGAGTAAAACCCTCACGCAATCTGCAATTATTTCCTTCTCATCAGTTCTTATCCAAGGCTCTGAATTAATGCTACCTTTTTAAAGTCAGGATTTAAGCTTTATCAGATTTCTACTCTGTATTATATGGCTCAAATTCAAGCCGCTGTTCTCTTTTTTTCAAGAGCAATGGGAATGTCTCTTAAAATGACAGCATAATGAAACAGTGGAGTAGGTTTTTTTAAAATTATTTGCTGTAGAGATTTGATAGAGACTTTTAATAAAAAGAGCACTTAATTTTGAAGAATGAAAGGAAATGTCTGACAACTAACAAGCTTTGCGCTGTGCAGAATTACACATTACTCTAAAATAAAGAGCTCTCTAATTTGCCTGGTAATACAGGCATTACTGGTTGTAAAACACAGGGAGGAAGTTTAGGAACGATGCATTCCTTTCCAATTTAATTCTGAAAGCAATCTTTATTTATAGGGGTTGATTAATTGTAAATTAAGTCGGTAAAGTGCTATGTTTTGGTGCTTACGTGCTTCATTGTCACTTACTGTTTCCTTTCCTCCTTCTTTTCTTTTCTTTTCCCTTTTGCTTTTGTTTCTGCAGGTGTCCTGCCAGGCATGGCCCCTCCCATCGTGCCCATGATCCATCCCCAGGTCGCTATCGCCGCGTCCCCCGCCTCGCTGGCCGGAGCCACCGCGGTCTCCGAGTGGACAGAGTACAAAACAGCCGATGGAAAGACTTACTATTATAACAACAGGACTCTGGAGTCCACCTGGGAAAAACCTCAAGAATTGAAAGAAAAAGGTACTTTTTTTGGTAATACAGCTGTATAACGGGCAAAATTGCCTAGAGCAGTAGCGGTTACGTTTGGAGACGCGAACGAGAATGTTTCTAATCCCTTATCTCCTCTAAGAATATTTTGGAATCCTGACTATAAGCATCTGTTTGAGTTGGTCTTGAGTCTGAAAGTTTAGCTTGTTTCCCGCTGTGTTGAAGAGTGTTTGGTTCTGGAGTTGCTTCCAAGTCCTGTGGCACTTGGGTAAATGCGTGTCTCCACTCCAGTAGAAAGTAAGTACTTTACATACTCGTGTTTGAGAAAGATAGAAAGTGAGAGGAGAATTCAGCTATTCTAAAGGCAGTAAAGCAGGGGAGAATGAAGATCAGTGAAATGCTAGTTTTGAGTCTTCAGAAACTAAGGGTATAAGCAGATTTGGAATATGAGGAAAAAAAATAAATTACCTCCCTCTGTCCTCAGCCCAAAGTCAGATTCTGGTTCTGGTCTGTGAGTTGTGTTTCTCCAAATCCACATTATATCCATAGGTGGTGTTATATAGGAAGGAAATTCTTCTTGTGTCATAAATAAGGAAGAAGGGGCAAAACCCCTCTGCCTTTATGCAGTTTGTAAATTCTTGCAGGAAAACAAATCCAGTCACACTCTGACAGTTCTTCCTTCTGTTGCCTGCTGAATTTTTCAGTTACAAGAAATCCCTGCATGGTCAGATTCAGAACACTTACACAGTTAACTAGTTTAATTAGTACCCATCTTTCTAATAATTCAGGTTTAAATAGTAGGTCCTCATTTTACTGAGGTAAAAACATCTAAGACAGCAGATACCAGTTTTGCTCAGTAAAGATTATACTTTCTTTTTAATGGCTGCAGAGCAATCCTCAGATGATTCTCCATGGATTTTCTGTGATGTTTGGGTTTTTTTGTCAACAGTATTTCAAATCTGAAACTGGTTTTCAGCATTGCACCGTTGGCTGCAACTGTTGGTTGATTTTTATTTATTTTTTTTTGCTATTTCTGCCGGTACACCTCAGTTGGATGTGATATAATAGGCTGCCTTACACTGCTTTGTTTTCCAGTCCCAAGTACGTCTTGGTACAGGAGAGAATCGTGTCTTTATAAGCAGACAGTAAAGCCCAAGAAGGACAGAAAGTGGTGAAAATAAATTTTAAAACAGTTTGGTTTTGCTGTTGTCCATGGAAAATCATACTGATAAAAATAAATCTGCTGTGGTTCAGTAACGGTTTCTTAATAATACTAAGGAAAATTCTATCTTTGTTTAGAAAAAATGGAAGAGAAGATTAAAGAGCCAATCAAAGAACCTACGGAGGAGCCTTTACCAATGGAGACAGAAGAAGAAGAGCCCAAAGAAGAACCTATAAAAGAACTTATAAAGGAGGTAAAAGACCTTGCAACCAAATAGTCAGTATCGCCATTTTGAATCCTACATCCTACAGGTGTGGATGCATCTGTAGACCAGGCATATTGACAGGAGACATGGTTAGTAATTTGAGTTCTTAAATTGCTGGGGTGATGTTGAAAGTCTTCCTGTTTGGACTCATAGCCTTTTTTTTTCCCTCCTTTTGTTTTTTTTTTTTTACGTAAGGGAAAAAGGACATTTAAAAGAAAAATAAAAGAGTGTGTGGGTGAAGAAATCAGTAAGAACACAGAAAAGAAGTTAATTACATGGGCATGATGTTCTCTTTGTGACTTTAAGGTGTTCAGAAAAATGAAACTTGTCCTGGATGTTTGAAATCTTTAATAGTTTTTTTTATATTTCTTTACTACTTTATTTTGGACAGTTTTGAAAGAAAGCGGACCCTTTGTGCTGTAACTGATAAGTTCAGTCTGTTAGGAGCACATGTTCTGCAGTGTTTACACTGCATTAAACAAAAGTAACTTTCTTCTTGTAAGGTATTTTGTTGTGCTAAAAAAGCATAGTTCTTGAAGATGCTAAGGTATTTGAATGAAAATTAAAGCTTTTATACTGATTTCTGTGACCTTCAATGTAGTTTAGTAAGCAAAAGCACAGAATCCAGCTGCTAGCTCTTGGTACCACTCCACCATGTTTGCTTTGGAGGTTGTTGCTTGTTCCCTTATTTCTGCTACAAAGGTTATTGCAGATTTTTTTTACTGTTTCATGCTCCACGTCTCATTTTCAAGTAAATTAATTTTAAGAATAAATTGGGATTTCTTTATGAGAAACTACACCCTTGCCTCGGTATTCAGGCCTTGATTTAAGGATTGGTGCAGATGTAGGAAGGCATTTAAATAAGATTACATTGAAACAAGAAGTGAACACTGAGGGGCTTCCTGAGTTGAAACTTTGGAGCAGTTACTGTTGAAGTTCCCGTGCTTCTGTTTTAAGCATGGATGAAATGTAACTGTGAGTTGTTTGGTGACATTGTTTCAAAATACAATTACTTGTTTAAAACAAGTTAGTTACTGTGTAATAAATAATTACCCAGCTGTCATTGCCTGAACCCCATAACTTGTGCTTTCCTCGAGGAGCCGAAAGAGGAAGAAATGACTGAAGAAGAAAAAGCAGCTCAGAAGGCCAAGCCGGTTGCCACCACCCCTATTCCAGGAACCCCATGGTAGGTCGTGGTTTTCCCCGCGGCCCGCTGCTGCGGGACTGGGACATCATTCCCGGTACCCACCAGGAAGGTTGCTGGGTGGTCAGGACAAGGAGCAGCTCATGGATGTTCTTGGCATAGACTTCTCTTGCCTTTATGCCTTGGAACAAATAGGTGCAGCTGCTGGCCAGTGCAATCTCTTGTCGTTGTTTTAGATGGGCACAGGTGCCTCTGTGTGATGTCAGGATGAGGTTACTCCTGTGTCATCACGTACGTCATCTCCGTGTGTGCAGATGACCAAAGCAAAAACCTTCCTGATGGGGAAAAGAGATACTGGTGTAATTTTTGTAATTTAGCCGTCAATGCTTTGTGATTAATGTTTGGTATTTAAAACTGTCTCGCTTCAAATTTCCTCTGTGGTTCTTTCATCCCGTTATTTATTAAATTCTGGCAAGACTGTCAGGTTCCTTGTTCTCATATTTTGCGGGGCGTTGGAGAGATGAGGTGTGTTGTATCCCCAAACCTGATTTAGCCGTCTGAAACACTTTTCTAGAGAAGAGCTGTGCATACTGCAGCTCCTGATAAAAAGCATTTTTTAAACTGCATTTCGAATCTGCTGGCAGGGAAGAGCAGTAATTCCGAACCCCGTTTGGGCAGTAGGAATGCCTGGCAGTTGTGCAGTAAGTGTAACCTGGATCTGGCGGTGACCGTTACGCTTGCGTCGGTCTTTGGGTATGGGAGCAGATATGGAAAAAAAAGGTATAATTCAAACCTTCTTCCCGTGCTGTCTTCCTAGGTGTGTGGTGTGGACTGGTGACGAGCGCGTTTTCTTCTATAACCCCACCACTCGCCTTTCCATGTGGGACCGACCAGACGACCTGATCGGAAGAGCCGATGTGGACAAAATTATTCAAGAACCTCCTCACAAAAAAGGAATGGAAGAAGCGAAAAAACTTAGTAAGAGCAATCTTACTGCCTTCTTAAGAAGTCTTAATATAATCTATCACTTATTTTGTGTTGATTTCCAAAGCTAGTAACATTTAAATGGGGAAAATGTTAAGGACATGCTGACAGGTTTGAAACTTAAGAAGGCTGGTTCCAAAGGTTTGGAACTTAAGAAGGCTGATGGGAATGCAGATTTGTAGAGTCCTTTGGGAAAATACAGCTTGTTAGAGAAAGTGGACACTAACAAGGCTNTGAAACTTAAGAAGGCTGGTTCCACAGGTTTGGAACTTAAGGCTGATGGGAATGCAGCTTGTTAGAGAAAGTGGACTAGGCTATTTTTTTTTTTTCTAAATGCCAACAGGCTGATAAAAAAAAAAATAAATCAGTGTTTACTCACTAAAAAAGGGTCTGTGTTTGTTTTACAAGCAAGAGGAATTTGGTGGCCAGAAAAGATTAATCATAATATGCAAATAGGCTCTCACAGGAGAGGATTTAACTTAGGGAACATCAACTGGAATACTGTTTTTGGAACAGCTGCCCAGAGCAGAGAACATGCAAGAGGCTGCTGAGATAAGACTTCTGGCCCAAGTTCTAGTCGATGGTCTTGGGCTGCCATGTGGGCTTGGTCACTGGGGGAGAGCAAAGTGCAAGTAGGTGATGACAAGATCCAAATGTGCTTCATTAAACTGATTGGTCTGGGTGTTTTTGTTTTCCCCTGGATGTAAGAGGTCAGTGTTTGTTATTCTGAAATCCAAAGCTGGCCACAAGTCCTTTAGTCCTGCCACCAAATTCCAATAGTGTTTCTGTGAAAGGGCTGAAAACCACAGGTCTCCTTTGTCAGGATACTTACTTGCTTACACCTTGTCCTCTGGTTTTGTACAAGGCTTCATTTGTAAATTACAAATGTAAACTCTCAAATATTATTGAAATCTGTTACAGTTAGAGAAGAGCATGAATCTACAGAGGAAGCAAATGAAGATGAGCCTATTAAAATTAAAAAGCGCAAGTAAGTTGTTTGGTTTTTTTTTCAGTACTGAGGGGTCTGTGTCGATTAAAGTGTTTCACCTGCACGGTGTGTGCACTTGTGTTCAGCAGAGTAGGACAGTAACTAATGGGACTGGTGAACACAGTCATCAGCTTTCTGCTGTCTACTTGAGCAGCTCAAGTATTTGGCATTTCTCTGAGATCACTGAAGAGGAAATAACATCTCCTCTGGAGATCGTTCAGAATGGAAATAAATGGTACAAGTTGGTGAATCCAAGGAATACGTGCTGCAGTTTGTCTTAGTTTGCTTCTGTTGACTGTTTATCTGGCTTCGTAACTGCTGTGCACCAGATTTTGTTGGCAGAAGGTCCAGCCACGTAGGTTTTCATAGTGGTGACTCTGTTTTCACTCTATTATTAAAGGTTAAGGGTTTCGTTTAGGCCTTTTTGTCTGTTTGGCGATGCCATATTCATCACTTCACTCTGAGTTACTACTGGAAGTAGTTTTACTATTTTGTTATTGTGTACTCTTAGGGATGATCGTAAAAATGTGCTTCGTCCCAGACTCAAAGCGCTACAACACACGTTTGCTCTCAGTAAACAACAAATAAATCAACAAACAATAAATCAACAAACCAGGCGCTTTTTTTCCAGAGGTGCTTTGCTGGTGACCGTCACTTGTGTTACAGCATTTTCTGTTGTGATGGCTGTGAGGCGTTCTCGAGTTGAACTAACTCCCGTAGCCATCGTCTCTTTGTAGAGCCTCGTGGTCCTGAACAGGAGATGAGGAAACCAGTGCTGAACTGCAGTCATTTTCTAAAAAACCACGCTGGTTTTGTAAAATCAATCGCCCCTCTGGTGAGACCGCTGGGTACCACCAGAACATGCTGACGTCTCGAGCCGTTTGTTACTGAGAATACTGTGGTTCTTGAGCTCTTTTGGGGTGAAAGCATTCACATCCCAGCCCCAAAGAATGGCTTTGCGGACCTGTGAGCCTGTGCCTCTGAAGTAGTCAGTGATGTCCTCTCCATCCTGGTGTAGTTCAGTTGCTGACCTGCAGGGTTTGACATGTTACCCCTCAAGTTAGACTCTATGTTTGATTTTTTTTTTTAAATTTTCTTTTTTTTTCAGGAAAGATGATAACAAAGATATGGATTCAGAGAAGGAGGCTGCTATGGAGGCAGAAATTAAAGCTGCTCGAGAGAGAGCCATTGTCCCACTGGAGGCTCGGATGAAACAGTTCAAGGACATGCTTCTAGAAAGAGGGGTCAGAGAAATCTCTGTGTCTTTGTGTGTGTGAGGACGGGAGACAGGGAGGGGGAGGTTCAGGCAGCGGTCTGGATTCGTAGTGAATTCAGAACCTGTGGTGCTTTATGTAGGGAAAACAATCTCATCCTTCCTCTGATTAACGGATGCATTTTGTACAAGGCTCCATATAGCAAAGAATGTGACAATGACAGTGAAGTTTTGGTATCTAAGTAGCTGAAACTAAACAGTATCAAGACAGATTTTTTTTTTTTTTAACCTTTTTTCCAAGTTAAGTAATTACCTCATTTAAGGTTCTCAAACTGGACACAGCCTTAATGTTTCTGGAAATGTTCCAATATGGGAAAAACAGTAAGTTCCACTGGGCTCTGTCCACTCTGATCCTTAAATGGGAGACTTTTTGCTTTTAGTTACCAAAGTTTGAAATCTGTTTGATACCAATCAGTTTAAATAGATCGGTTTGGCTATTAGAACATACATAAATATATAGTAGCATCTGAAAACAGAAGTGGTTCCAGCTGCCTGTGCAGCTTTCATTTAGTTTCAACAACTGAGTTTTATGGGATAGTTTTAATAAAGCTTTTTTAAGGGGAGATTGAATGTGTTTAAATCGTAGCAGAGCTGTTTACACCCATAACGCTTAGGCAAGGTCTAGAGCAGGTGTGGGATGTGAGAGCAGAATCTCAAGGCTTGCTTCTGATGGGCTCAGGTGTTTTTAAACCTCACACAGTAGTGGTAGTTAAGCGTGTGTTATTATTTAGAAGTTTTAAGAGCTAATTAGTGCTGAAACTTGCTAGGGCAGCCTCCCTCATCAATTGGTGATGAAAACCTCAGGATGAGTTTGTTTCCTTCTTCTCATCAGATGTCCTGTAGTTTTCCAGCAAAACTGTCCAGCTTCTGTGTATTTGAGGAAACTTAACCCGCAGGTAAAATCTGCCTTTTTCTGATTAAAGGTCTCTGCTTTTTCAACATGGGAGAAAGAGCTACACAAGATAGTTTTTGATCCTCGTTACTTACTTCTCAACCCGAAAGAAAGAAAACAGGTAAAAGAGGAGTCAAATCCACTCCCCATCCAGACACAGCTACTACGGGCTTTGCCTAAATCCTCAGTCTGCTCCTTCTGTTCCTGCTCACCTGCCAGACTAATCGGTGTTGCAGGGGATTCTTGTTATGATTAGGGTTTGTCTGGAAATGGAAAAAGCCAGCAAGAAAAGAAGTGAGCTGATAGCTGTTATTTTTCATGTGATTGGAAGATGTAATATTTTAAGACAGTGGAAGTTATGTGCATGCAGAGAGCTCCCCAACCCTGAATGAGATGGTGAGGATTGTTGGTATCTTCAAAATATTGTTGTGGAGAATAATAGTATCTATTTATTTAAAAAAAAAAAAAGTGACTGGGGAAAAACTAAAGCACATTTTAATTGTTAAGCAAGTTCTCACTCCAGAAGCTTTTCTTCAGATGGATATAGTGAAACGGAAAGCCAGGAATACAGGGAGTATCTGCTGTCCTAAACGTGCGACCCAGGAAAATGTCAGCATGACAGGAAAGTGGAAGAAACTTCTTCACGGGTCTCAGATGCAGTACACTACATGTTTAGTGGGTTGGAGTAACTCGCGTATTCAAGTGCAGACAGTCCCTGACCCTTCTTTCTGCCTCATCTATGCTGGCTCTGTGGTGAGAGGAAAGGAAGTGGGAGAAATGGAAGGAAATGAGAGTTTTCCTCCCTCTTGCCTAGAGCTTGTGTGGCTTCAGGTTTGTATGTTCTATGTCGGTGACTGGTGTTTCTGTAGGTATTTGATCAGTATGTGAAAACTCGAGCGGAAGAAGAGCGCAAGGAGAAGAAAAACAAAATAATGCAGGCCAAGGAGGATTTCAAGAAAATGATGGAAGAAGCAAAGATTAATCCAAGGTAGGAGCTTCTTCCTTGTTCGTCAGTGTAAGCTCTGTTAGAACAAAGTGTGCCGGGTGGTGTTAGGTAGATGAACCTCTTTCAAAATGGGCACAGAGGAGGAAAATCATCAGATACTGTTGAAATCATCTTTTGCCTGCTTGGATTCACCTAACCCATGAAGTAACAGAACTTGTGATTTATAACGATTCACATATTTTAAGTAACGTTGAGGCAATCCCCAGCATGCTGTCTGGGTTGTGGGAGAGCCCTCACGATCCACCACAAGTTCTCTTTAATAACCCTCTTTCTTCTTCAGAATATCTGTAGTTTCTGAGAAGTACTGGGGAGGCTTCTTCAGGCTGGGAGGGGCTGGAGGAATGTTTTTCTGGTTACAAAGTATGTTAATATGATAGAATGTTCTGGTTGCTTTAATATAGAAATTATTACACACCCCTCACGTTCAGACCTACTTGCAGTGATAATAGTGAGGTGATGACAGTGAAAGTACCGACATTTGATATTTTGTTGCTAGAATTGTTTGTTTCACAGCTTTCTCACATAGAGTTCGTGAAATGTGTGCTTGTGTCACCAGATGAGCTCTGAAGCGTTCTCTTTCAGCATCTCTTGGCTTATCTGGCATGAATTCTTCTACAGTGAAATAATAACTCATTTGTTTCACTTCAGCTTAATTTTTTTTTTCAGCAACCTGTTTTGGAAATCTGATGGAAGCCAGTGTTACATTAACTTTTAAATTGCCTCAAATCTAATTAATAACTCTTACTTAAAACACCTCTCTGCTCCTTTAATAAGGGTAGAGGTTTTGACACTAGTAGGCTGGGAAGAATAGAAGCATGGAAATGTTTTATAAACAGTTAATCAGTAATAAATGTTATATATAATTCAGGGACTAACATGGACTATTACATTAGCTCTAAGTATCCTCCACTTCCAAGTTATCTCCAATGTGTCATACTGGGACTGACTCTTACCTGATGACGGGTTGGGGTGGGAAAGAGTTCCAGCTGAAATACTGTCTTGTTTAATCTTATCCTTTGTCTTCTGGTTTCAGTGTTTGTCTAAAGATATTGCTGTACTCCTGTGAGTGCCAGACTGGTTTTTTATCATCTATCTCAGTCCAACATGCTCAAGAGTTTGTGTTCCACTTCACTTAAACAGCTCTTGTTCTTCAATATAGCTGTACATTCACTTTCTAACCTTTTTGAACAAGCTACCAAATTCTCTTCTTGTTTCAATTTACCCTACAGCAACAGTAGGCTGGATTTTCCAAGTCTAATTATTTCCATGCTGTGATGAAAACATTCGTATGATTATAAGTGTCTCACGTATTCTTGGGGCCAGATTTGCATCAGAGCTTGGAAAAAGCACAGTAGTGGTTTTTTTCGAGGTAAGTGGCAGTACTATATCTACTGCACAGATTGGAATCTGGCCCTGGAGGTGAGAGAACGGTCAGGGAAGTGCTGTGGGATAACGGGTTGGAAGCCCAGGATTGCTGTGTCTGCCCGTAGTGTCTGAAATCTTCCCAGCTCCGTGTGCTGTGAGGTTAGGTTATACAGTGCTCACGGTAGGAGGAAGGATTGGTTCAGCCGGTGTTCTGTCGTGACTATCACCAACAGGTGATTTTCTTGGTGAACTCTTAGCATGGTTTGGCTGCAAGGGAGTGCACATCCAGTGTTGGGTTTCACAGCTGTGAAATACCTGGACAGGCTGGGGGCTGACCTGCTCACCCCCAGAACCAGCGATTTTTGTAGACAATGGAGTTTTTTCACTTCCTCTTCCTGGTTGCGTTGTGAGCTCTCTTCCTACCCCTGCCCTTCCTGCAGGCAGCTGTGCTCAGACGAGCAAACCCCCTGTAAGTCTCTAACAAAACCTGTCGTGTGTGCCTAAACCTGACTCCTTTCTATATAGTTCGTTGATCAACCACCTCTAGAGTGAGACCGTAGGATGTTGCCTTTTTTTTCCTTTTTTCTTTTTTTTTTTTTTCCATTGTGCTCTGGCATGTATTCTAGCAGAAGTATTTCTCTGCTGAACCTGCTTCCCAGCAAAGACAGCTCTGCCAAATGAGTTCACTTGCCATTTTGTTGCAGAACTACTTTTAGTGAATTTGCAGCCAAGCATGCTAAAGACTCGAGATTCAAGGCAATTGAAAAGATGAAAGATCGAGAGGCCTTGTTTAATGAGTTTATCACAGCGGCAAGAAAGAAGGAGAAAGAAGATTCGAAGACCAGAGGTGAGAAGGTAAGGTGACTTCGCGAGTTCCAGCGGTGTGAGTGGTGAGAGAGGCTGAGTGAGGTGGGACACGGCCAGGGCTCGCTTTCCAGGGAGCCCTCTCAGAGACACGGCCCTTCTCTTTCTGCAGAGGTGTTACGGTGCCAACACTTCACGCGTGTCCGTTCCTGTCCTTCTCAAGTCACTGTTTTTAGTTTGCAGGTGCATTGACTCGTATATAGAATTGAATTTATGTTTATTTGTGAAGTTGAGTTTGCTTAAATAATCACGCTTCTTTTTTTTGTTTGTTTTCCTAAGCAAGTAATATTATATTCTTAACTGGAATAATGCCTGGTTTTTATTTTTTAAAGTTATATTGTCCTGAAACATTAAAAAGAAAAGGATTTGGCCGGAAGCCCCAGGCCTGGCCATCACCTGTCCTCAGTGGAGGCAGGAAGAGCTTGACATCCTCTGTAGGATGCTCTGTTTAAACTTCAGACAGCTTCCATATCTTCTCTGTCCATCTAAAAGCTAGCGCTTCAGGGACTTCTTAATCTTTCAGTAAATATGTCTTGTGTATAAACTGCTGCTTATTAGAATTAAAGGTCAGCCATTAAAGATTGATGAGCTCCAGATGCCGCTGGCCGTGCTGGCGGTGGCAGGGCAGGCTCTCCCCGCTGGGCGAGCGGCGGCCGCCTCCTCCCGTGTCCCCGTGTGTGGTGCGAGTGGAGAAAACCACCTCTGAAGCCTAATCATTTTTGACATTTTGAAGTCTGCAATATTGATTTTTGCAGGGTAAAGTTACTGCAAATTTCACCTGCTTACCGGAGAGAAAAATGCTGAATAACAGCTTAGGGACGATTCTCCTAAATACGCAAAACTTACTCAATTTCAGTCTAGGTACTCGGGTCTAATTGGATTCTGGACTCAATTTTTTTTTTCAAATGCTGACTCATTGCTGATATTTTCAATAAATGATTGTGCTTTCAGAGGAGAACCAATGTAGTTCAAAACTAGACTTTTACATGCTGCATTTCGATGATGAATGTGGAATTTTAAAGCATTCTTACAGCTTAATAGTGCAGTTGAAGACTTAAAAAAATGTAAATATTGTTTTGTTGTTGCATGACTTTTTCTGAAGTTGAAAAGTTAAAAAGAAGAGCGATTGTGTTTGTTTGCTTTTGAAATAATGTTTTTTTCTCCAAAAGCCTTTTGTAACCATTTTATGTATTCTGTTTTATAACAAGTGGATAGACTTTACAGTTATGTGCTGTGCGGCCTGTCAATCAGTTCAGTCTGACAGCTGTCAATCACTGACACGCAAATATTATGGGATTCCCTAGTGAGGAAAGAATTGGTATCTCTGTGTGGTGACTTTAGCCTCCCGCAGTTCCGGTACTTTACATTTTTTTAGTTTTTTTCCTTGTGAAGTGATGAGAGTTGTACCTGCAATGTGTTAACTGCCAAAAAAAAAAAAAGACTTCTAAATACACCTGAAATATTTTCAGTCTTGTTTTCCTTTGATTTTGAAAGTGCTTAAAACATAAAAGAAAATTTAAGGCATTTAACCTTGAAGCTTTCTCAGTCTATTTTTAAAAGTCCAAAATCTTTATTTAAGGAGGAGCAGCTTTACAGAAATCTTTAACGTAAGGGTTTGCAGTCGCAGGATGTTTTGATTTTGCTTCACTGAGCTGTGATTATGGACGGTGCCGCAGCAGCCAGCTTTTCAGGCTGGTCTTTTTATTCCCGTGAGTACAACGCTAACGCTCCCCAGACGAGAGGTGAGGAGAGATGAGTACGTGTGGGTCTGGGGCTGCCGGGGAGGGGACCGTGAGCTGGAAGTGCTGACCAAGCTGCTCGGGACGCAGCATCATCCCGTGTCCTCCAGACGAGCCGTGCCAGCAGCAGAGCCCCATGTCCTGCTTCATGGAGACCCACGGGAATGTTCAGCTGCAGCTCTCCTGCAGCCCTGGGCGCTGGTGGCTCTCGCACCCGTCCTCTGTCCTGCCTCACCATCTCTCAACAGTCTTCTCACAGAATATTCTACGTAGCCGAGCTAGTTTTTGTGTGTAAACACACGAAACCCACAACACCGAGGAGCTATGAGCTTAAAAGATTATTCCTCGGCGAGATGTTTTTGACTCCGTTTTGAGAAGTTTTCACCTTTTTTTTTTTTTTTTTTTTTAAAATTGAAACCCAACTTGCAGTCCCCGCGCTGCGTCCGTCGCAGCTGGCTGAAGTGAAGCCCGTGCTTTAAGAGCATTGGAGGTCTGGCCGCATCCCTGTTTTCCCGGCGGGATTTGGCGGTGCTCTCCTGGCTCAGCCACCGGCATCTCCGGGCAGGAGCGAGCACACGGGGCTGGGGGAGCTCCCACAGAGGCACCTTCCTGCGGATCCTGGTGTTCCTCGAGGGCTTGGTTTGTGTTGCAGCCGGTGCGGCGTTATCCCGTGGGATAAGCCGCACATGATTTGTGCTTCCGTTGAGGCTTTGAGACACCCTTACTTTATAGACTTCTGTAGTAACCTCTGGGAATTGTTTGGATTTTTATCAAATGTTTCTAATGCCATGGCTTAGAAAGCTTCATACTTTTGATACTGCATGCATGTTTTAAGATGTTTTGAAACAGATTCTTAATTTTACAATGAATAAACGGTTTGCTTAGCGTTTTGTTCAGCTACTTAAGAGAAGTTGATAGTGCTGTAGATGTAGAGCAACTTCCCACTGGTACTAACCAGCTGTTCTCTGATCTCTGCTTACTATCTTCATCTCCCTGTTGAGATCGCAAAGAAAAAAATAGCCTGTAAAGCCTTTTATGTCTATATGTTAATATTGTGAAGAGCTAAAATTATTGGTGGGCAAGGCTGCAGAGTGTTGGTTCTGATCTCCATAGAATCACAGGATGGGTTGGGTTGGAAGGGACCTCAAAGATCATCTCATTCCACCTCCCCTGCCATGGCAGGGGCACCTCCCACCAGACCAGGCTGCTCAAGGCCCCGTCCAGCCTGGCCTTGAACCCCTCCAGGGGTGGAGCATCCACAATTCCGTTCCTGCATCCTGTAACTAAACACAGTGTTAGGGAACTGGGATGTGACAGCTCTCTGGAAAGCCAGAGCTGGCCTGTCCATCTGCTCGCTTCCCTCAGGAACCTCGCTGTGCTGCAGCCAAACTGCTTTTGGTGCTTTTCCCCCTCTAAAGGGATGAGGAGGGGAGATAAGTACCAAAGAATGAACGGCCAGCCCTTCTCCAAAACCTAGTTTTTTGGCTTTTAATCAGAGGGCCGTTGCTCTGAGGCCCAGCGGGGTTCGGGGTGCTGCGAAGGCGGCGCGGGGAGCCAGCCCCTGGCACGCAGCGAGCCAGGCAAACCCGCCCTCGCCCCTCCGCTTCGGAGAGACGGAGCTTTAAATGCCAAACCAGACCTGTAAGGAAATGAGGAGGAGAAAGTGCCTGGGAACTGAAGTGCAGCAGGAGCAGGGAGATCATCTGTCCCAGAAAAGCGAGGTCTAATAAAGGCACGGGAGTTGCTCTTACAGCTGCTGGTTCTGGGAGTTTGGATGAAAACATGTTGCTAGTTGTCTTGAGCTTAAAAAAAATACTTAATGTGACTGATCTTCTGCCAGCCCTTGCGATGGCTGTTGTTATGGACAGAGCACTGACATGCCATTTGCAGCTGAAAAAGTAGACAAAAAAATTTCCTTAAACTTTGATATATGTGTTCGTCCATCTTAAATGTAGTTTGCTTAATTACCACTGTATGTGAGTAATTCTTTATTGGTCAGATCCATCAGAAGACATTGCTCTTTGTCAGCAGGTCTAAGTATTTACCTCTCTTCACTGTAAACACCTGGAGGATGAATCCATAAATACTTCATTTGTCTGGAGCCCTGTTTAAAACTACAGAGCTTCTGTAGCATTAATATGCAAAACGCTATGACGTAGAATCAGTAACTTGTAACTTTGAGAGGGATGCATATAAAAGCTTAAAAAAGGAGCTTAGATCAGAGTAAAATAATAAACTTTATTGGTGAATCGTTCTTTAAGGAGACATCCTAGATGCAGCAGATCTTCTTAATGCATCTGCTTTAGCAAAATTGTCCCAGGGGGGAGTGAATTCTAGATGCAGTTACGTGTAGGTGCAGAGCTGTAGTGATTTCTCTAAACTGTAATGGTATGTAGTGTTAATTTGCTTTCCTCTCTTGGAGGTAAGTTGACGTTTTATTCATAAGAGCAAGCTGCTGGGCATCAAAGTATCTTTCTCAAGTGTTGTCCTTCCGTTTCTGTCTGTAAACCAGATCAAAATGGACTTCTTTGAACTGCTGGCTAATCACCACCTGGACAGTCAGTCTCGCTGGAGCAAAGTGAAGGACAAAGTGGAGACTGACCCCCGTTACAAAGCGGTGGATAGCTCCTCGCAGAGGGAAGACCTTTTCAAACAGTACATAGAGAAAATAGCCAAGGTATGCTGGTGGCATTTGGATCTATAACCTTGGATGTTCCGCTGGTCACGTGGCTGTTAATGTGTGAAGCAACCACCTAGAAGGTAGACCAGTATGTGCTTCAGCTCCATGCTAAAGAGAGTTCTAGACCAGAGTTATCTGTAGAGGTGCCCCAGACTGACAGCTTGAAGCTCAGCAGTGCTGTCCTGGGCGGTGATGCTGCTGTGGGTGTCCGTGGTGTGTGTGTGCTCTGTGGTACTGCAGAGAACTTGGTCAGCAGAGACTCCGGTAAAGCCACTGGTTGTAAAGATGGCTGTAAAACTTCAGCAAATACAGACACCACGTTGATTCCTCCCACTAGGGTGGGCAGAGTTTCCTTTGCCGTGAGCTGAGCCTCCTTCAGGAACGTAGATGGTTCATATGCTCTTGCTTCACTGGTTCTTCCCTCTGAGCGAGCCAGGCAAACCCGTCTTAATCCAGTATTCCCGCCTTTCTTTTCCAGGCAGTAAATAGTTGAGACTGTTTTATTCAGCATTTGTCCCTGTACACAAGCAAACGTACTCCTGAGAATAGTTCTGTGCCATCAGCGTTGTGACCAGATGTCCCTTTCCCCCACGCAAACCCCGTAATGCTCCAATGTAGCTGCTGAAGCAAAATCTTGTGATCTGTGGATCTCGAGTCGCTTTGAGGCGCTTTGTTCCAAGATGCCTTTAGTTTGGTAACCCTTTAGTTTATCCACCTGCCTAACGGAAGTAGGAAGGACGTTGTGTTGTCTTTACTGAGAAAAGTTTGTTCTTACGTTTCAGAATTTAGATTCTGAAAAAGAAAAGGAGCTGGAACGACAAGCTCGCATTGAGGCGAGCTTGCGGGAGCGCGAAAGGGAAGTCCAGAAAGCTCGCTCAGAGCAAACCAAGGAGATTGACAGAGAACGTGAGCAGCACAAACGGGAAGAAGCTATACAGAACTTCAAAGCGCTTCTGTCTGACATGGTGAGATGCGGGCAGGCTGCCTCAGCTTCCCAGTGCGGTTGTCTCCTAGTTGTTGCGCTACGTAAAAGCTTTTTGGCATTTGTAATTAGGTTTTCGTAGACTTTGTGGGGAAGCTGCTACAGTGTCATCTTGAAAACTGTTTTGTTTCTATTGTTTGGGGTTATTTTATCTTTAATTTGAACCTTAAGAGAAATAAAAAACCTGAGATGTACGTGAGAAATATCAGTGACCCGTAAGAAAAATGGTTTTAAAAACCCCCCTCTTTTGGCTCAGGTGCGTTCTTCTGATGTGTCCTGGTCTGACACCAGAAGGACTCTACGCAAAGATCATCGATGGGAATCTGGCTCCTTGCTAGAAAGAGAAGAGAAAGAGAAACTCTTTAACGAGCACATTGAAGCACTTACCAAAAAGAAGAGGGAACACTTTAGGCAACTTTTGGACGAAACGTCAGCGGTAAGAGCTCTCGATGTTCACACAGAAGTCTGTGCCAGCCCACTCTGACTGACCCTTCTCTGGTTTTCTGTCACACAGTCTGATTTGTTCAGTTTTATTTCCAGGGCCTCTTCGCTTCACCACTCTCTTTTCTCCTCCGTAACGAAATCTGTGCGTTATCTCCCCTTACCTGTTTATTTGACCATTGTTTTGGTTTAACGTGCAGTTTATTTACATTCGAACCTCTAACCAGTGATCTTTTTATCTCCTGCAGGATGTTGCATTTCTTCAGCACTGAGCTATTTGATGCTCTTTACTATGTGGCACCTTGCTCTTTCAGAGATCCAGTGTGCTTGTCTTAACGAGTATCAGTGTAGAATCTTACCGAGTTCATCTGCTTTGATGTTCTCCTGCTTTACCTTGTGCTGCTGAATCTGAACTCGTATTCTGTATAATCTGTGGGATTCTATCACCCATTCTGTGTGTTGGGGGATTTTAGTGAGTCTTGCTCTTTTTGAGTCATGTGCCAACTTCAGTCAGCTTTCTTTTAACCTATTTACCTCATTTTTTTAAAATGTATTAGTTAAAAGTGCTTAAGAACATCAGGCAGATCTTTAGTGTGATAGAATAAAATGACAGACGTGTAACTGAAGCAAGCTTTCTGTCGGTAAGTTTTAGCAACACATACACATAAATATGTGCCAGGAAAAGACCTTGGGATGGAGAATGATGTTTGCGAGGACTTGGATCTGAAAACGCCATTTCAAAGCATTAAAGAAAAGTAAATATATAAAATCATCTGTGACTAATGTAGTAGCGTAAATAAAACCAAGCACACACAAATGCAGCAAGAACTTGGTCGGTGCACTCGGGAGATATTGGAAAGCTTCAGATGCAGTAATATTTCCGTTCCGTGTTCTTAGAATCTGATTTTCTTTTAACGTAACTATTTTTTTTTTGCTTTTTTTGAAAGATAACTTTAACATCGACATGGAAAGAAGTGAAAAAAATCATTAAAGAAGATCCGAGGTGCATTAAATTTTCTTCGAGCGACAGGGTAAGCGGCTTGCGTCGCTGAGCCGACGCTGGGCACAGGCGCAGACGGGAGGTGAGAGCTGGGGGGGGTGTCTATTGGTTAAACGAGAGGGGTTTTCAATTAAAAATGTAAAATATAAGAAAAAAAACCCCAGTTAGCCTGCAATTATTGCTTACGTTCAGCACGTTGGGTTGCGTGAAGTACTTAATCTGCGTTCGGTGTTTCAAGCTGACCTGTTTTCTTCCAGAAAAAACAAAGGGAGTTTGAGGAATACATTAGAGACAAGTACATCACTGCCAAAGCCGACTTCCGGACGCTGCTGAAAGAGACCAAATTCATCACGTACAGGTGCGTAGCGTGGCACCAGCCAGGGCTCACCTCCTGGTTATGCGTTCCGGGATACGTGGCAGCACACCGATGCCTGGTTTTCCTCTGATATCCGAGTTAAACTTTTACAACCTTTTGTAACCTGCCAAAAAACCCACCGTCTGCAGCAGCTGGAGGCTCTTTTTGCTTTATTTTGACGTTCCTGCTGCTGGCTGACAAGTAGTGGAGATCGAAGGAGCGCGGGGAGAGGTCTCTTTGGCTTCGGAGCCGCGTTCTGGGAACAGTTCCTGAGCTGTCGGGTGTTAAACTTGTTTTGTGGTGAGGACCGTCCTTCATGCGTTTGTCCTTGCTTTAGACTCAGGAGGGATCGATGCTGAAGTGAGGGCTCGGTTTCAGGACTTTGTAGGCAGCAAAGAAGTATCGGCTTCACTGAAATTTTATACAACCCCCATAAATAACGTGCCTGGTTTCTGCGGGAGGGTTTTATTGACAGGGTGTTGCCTCACCGCTGGGCTGAGTGACAGAGCAGGGACAGTCGGTGCAACTGGACTCCCACAGCCAACTTCTAATTATTTACTTCATTTAGGTGCTGAATTTAAAACCCTGATGATTATTGTCGTTGTTGTCCCCTCTGTTTTTTAGCATTGGTCTAGTTCATGTAGCGCTGTACAAGGCCGCTGCAGTCAGACCCAAGTCTTCCTTGGTGCTTAATTAGGGTCGCACAAATGTGGGAACAGACACAGAGTACTGTCGATGTGCCTGGTTCTAACCTAAAGCAGCATCTTTCTAGCGCAGAAGACACCCAGGTCTCTGCAGCCTTCCCCTTGCAGCTTCTCAGGGCAGCCCCGCCGGGAGCAGGGACCTCCCGGGGTGTTCTGAACATCTGCACTGCTCGGGTGGTCATTCTTACGCTTGCTTTCAGATCCAAAAAGTTGATCCAGGAGTCAGATCAGCATCTGAAAGATGTAGAGAAGATATTACAAAACGACAAGCGATACCTGGTGCTCGACTGCGTACCTGAGGAGAGGCGCAAACTCATCGTGTCCTACGTCGATGACCTGGACCGTCGGGGCCCACCTCCACCACCCACAGCTTCAGAGCCCACGAGACGAACGACGAAATAGCTACAAAATACTCTTCAACCGAGAGTATCTGTTAAATCAAAAGCTTGCATGAGCCATCTGTCAGGTTTATACATATACAGTACCGTGAATATATTGCAAAACCATCTGAGGAGCAGAGGAAAGCAGCAGGATTTGTGAACATAAAATGGTCTCAGGGTGGGGAGGGGGGGAACCAACAACAAAAAACCCACGTTAAAGGTATTTATGAGTTTCTTTGGGGTGTGACTGACAAAAATCTGAGCGCGTGGGCCGTGTTTGGTAGCGTCGGATCCCGGAGCGGTGTCTGTGTGAGGGGTGGGTGTCTGGTCCTTGGGGGCTGCCTCCTCTGCGGGGTCATACGTGTGGGTCTTCAGGGTAGCTGTGGCTTGAGCTCGTACTGGTGTGTGCCACCAGGTTCCCTGTGGTTCCCCGCAGCCCTGCTGGGGAGGCAAAATGCTGCCTGATAGTGTAAATTATTGATTACTGACGGCTGCGTTCTGGAAACAGAAGTCCCAGCTCTCTGCTCGCCTTCACCCCTCGTAAATGGAGCTAAATCCATTAAAGCCAGACTTAGACCCGAGAGAGGAGAATTAGGACTGAGACCAAATCAAACCCGTTCACGGCTCTGCTTTGTTCCTTACCCAATCCACAAATTAGAAGCAAAATCAGGTTGCTCTGCCCAAGTGAAGATTTGTCTAATAATTTTTACTCCAAGTTGGAAACACTTGGTAATTTACAGTGGTGACCGGAGCAGAACAGGACGGTTGTACAAACACGTTTTTATTTACGATAAAGCGATCTTTACATACTTCTGGATTAGACTGTGGATTTCCCCTCTGGGCGATTCTTGTAAACTATACTCCTGTTTTGAATGTTAAAACTTGTGTTTCTAAAGTTTAATTTTGAAATGTTGGGATTGTTCAGTTTATGTATTTGAACGACAATAAACCAACCCTTTTTATATATGGATTGTACAGGCCTAATACCCGATTTCGTTGGATTTTGTTGAATTTGCAAGTAAAGCGAATGAGTGAAGCCGTGTCGCCTAAACTCTTGGCTGTGTTTGGCAAGACAGGACCCGCGGCAGTGCAGCGTCGGTGACGCCTCAGCGTCACATGTGGGACGGGGGGGCCGAGCACAATTACAAAGAATAAAGAACTAAACCAGAAATTTTGCTTAAATACGAGACGGTGGAGGTGGCGGTATCAGAGTATTTCCTTGTGCTGCTTCTGCGTTTGGCATGGGTCCCTTCCACCGAGGCGAGGGGCGCAGAAGGATTGATTCTTCCGTGAGAAATCCGTTATTTTGCCTTCTGCACTTACTTTATGGGGGCCAGCTCCTGGGATGTGATGTCTGAGCGTGGGACAGAAGGTTGTGCACAGATTTAGGCAGCTTGGGAGGGATTTGTGCTGCTGACCTCTGAAACGTGCCTGCAGTAAGAACTTCTCCCAGAATTCGGGGAGGATCCCTCCTCTCGGTGCCTGCCTGCTCTGCTCCGTTGGTGGAGCCGTGCCCCAGCCATTGGAAACCAGCATCGCCTGGTGCCTTTGCTGGGAGCAGGAGTGGAGCGAGGAGAGCTGTAGCGTGTGTGAGGCCAGAAAATTTTAGATCCTGGGGGAAGCGTTCTTCCCATGTGGGAAGTACACCAACCAAACCCCTGCGCAGGAACGGTTTCGCCGAGGGCAAAGCGTCAGGAGGGTTTGCTGTGGTAACAGCAATTCAGGAAAGGAGCCCCGTGCTCCACTGCCGCCGTGCTTGTAGGTCACCAGCCACATCCCACAGCAAGAGCGGTTCTTCACTGCAAATTCCTTAAAAACCCTGATTTTTCATAAACGGCGAGTGCGCGAAGCCGCAGCCCGGGAAGGCTCTGGCAGGCAGGGCCAGCGGCGATGCCCAGGGGCAGCTCTGTCGCTTTGGCGCTCAGCTGCCAGCGCGCTGCTCTGACCCAGCGCGCCCCACCTGAGCCCCCAGCCTGGGCCGGGCCCTCCTCTCTCCTCGAGTCCCCGCCAGCCGTGTCCAGGCTGTGATGCCCGGAGCAGGATGCTGCCCTTGGCATTGGGCAGCCCTGCTCCGCTGGTAAATGAATTTCTTCTCGCTCAGCCGCGCGCGGCCCCGCAGGAAGCCGTGAGGTTTTGTTATGGCTGCTTTAAAATATGCTTGACTTGTTCATTAAATGAATAAGATCGCTATTAATTTTAATTTATCTTGTTTATGGAGACCAGATGTTCATTAACATTTATTTATCTGCTTATTCTGTGGATAAAGCAATTAGGCCTGACGTACGGGGCCTGGGTGGGGGGAGCTGCTGCTGCAGCCGCCGCGATGCCGCTGGGGACGGGCTGGAGATGCAGGATGTCACAGAGCTCATCCTCTGCCCCTGCAGCACCTCGGGCACGGTCCCCTGTGTCCCCCAGCAGCAGGTACAGTCTGTGGGACCCTCCTCCAGAGCTGAGGTTGGGTCTAAGGGATGTTGACAACTTTTCCAGCACCTTTCTCATCATAGCCCAGCAGCTCCCGCAGCGCAGGGATGCTGCTGCACCTCACAATGGGCTGGGGCTGCAGGTGTTAAATCTAAGTGAGCTTAGGAAAGGGAAAGAGACTCAAATTTTGACAAGCGAGCCTCACATCTGAGGTAAGGAGCTGTGGTCAGTCACCGGCGGGAGCACCAGTCCCGCTCTCGGGGTTCAGGGTTTTTGGGCTGTGCTGGGGTTTCCAGCTGCTGAGCAGAGACCTGGCACGGCTCCGTGGCTGCTGCTTCGCTCTCCTGCTTCGGGAGCCAGCGCGGAGCCCGCGGCCTCCCAAGGGCTCTTGGCCAGCAGTCACGGAGGTCTTGTAGCCCTGCTCCTCGCCCAGAGCAGGGGCTGCAGCCGCGGGGGTCCCTTGGTGGCTGCCGCAGCTCCAGGGCTGTGTCACCGCAGCCAACGCAACCTCTGCCTCCCATGGCTCCTGGAGACCGCGATGAGGCACTTTGGGGTTGAGCTTTGATGCCACAGCTCACAGCATGGTGGGGGGGGGTGGCTGCTGCTGAGCAATGACTACGGTCCCTCTGGGAAAGTCCAAAGTGCTGGGCTGCACCGAGGGGGAAGCGTGGCCAGGGGGGCCAAGGCCCAGCTTGGATGTGTCCCAGGCTCTGCAGCCTTGCCTGAGAGCCGTGAGGGAAAGGGTGCATCCAGGGGGACTCTGACAGGTTCAGGGAGGTCCTTTTGAGTAGCAGCCCAAAGGACTTGAAGGTGCTTGAAGGACCTGGGGGCTTCCAAGTGTCATGAAGAGAAGCATCAGGACCCCCCAGTGCCCCTCCCTGGGAGCCCGTCACCTTTGTGCCTTGCAGAGCAGCTGGACCCAGCTTTGATCTCAGACTTGAAGAGGTGATGCCACAACCTTTATAAATGCCTGGAAAAGAGAACTCCATGTTTTGGGCATCCCCTTGTGCTGGTAACCCCATCACCAGCGGCACGGCCTCAGCCATGGCCGCGCCTTCCCTGAGCTAACGAGCTCTGCACGTAACTTGTTTTCCACAGAGGAAAAAACAAACGTCTTGGAAGCCTTTCTGGGAATTCTGAAGAGCTCTCCAGCCAGGTCTGGGTGCTGCAGAGCCGCCACCACCACCCAGCCCACGAGGCACAGCAAGCAGCGAGTCCACACACAGACACGTTTGGGACAACTTTACTTCCGATACCAGAGCACAGGCTTTCTTTACAAGAACCAAAAAGTACATTTTATTATTTTTTTTAAAAATGGTTCATTTACTCTCGCTATTTTTTTTTTTTTTACCATTTCATTTAAAAAAAAAACACAGTTGCTCCTGAAAGCCGTCACTGGTAATAAACGTATAAGCCAGTGCACTTTGTTTTTTCCCGTGTGATCGCTCCTCCAAGGGTGGCAAACTCCATCACAGTTGGTCAGCACGCCAGGGGCCGGGGTCCCTGCTCCCGGCTTCTGTACGGTGCTGGGAAGCCATGGTGGGACACGCCGAGATCCTCTTGGTGCCCCCAGAGATTGTCCCAGGTGGGCTCTTGGCCCCTGGAGCATCGTGTGAAGGTCCCAGCGCAGCAGGTCACCCTCACGGAGCCACTTCCCAAGGGACAGTGTTGAATCTTTTAAGTGACTTTATTTATTAATTCACTTTTTGCTGCAGAAGCAGTTTTTCAGATTGACTGAAAATTCAGTAGCTCTTTTTTTTTTTATATTCAACGGTTGCTCAAGTAAAAGAAGGACCTGAACAATTTCAGAGTAGAAAGCGGCAGCCTTGCCATGCAAAGAGGAAGAGTTATTGTTGTTATTATTATCGTTACTCTTATTATTATAAGGTAGGACCACAGCCTCTCTCTGAAGCAGTCAGGTGCTGACAGCAACATACGGCTGGATTCTGGTTTAGAAGGTCATAAATTAGCAACTTACTTATACTTTATCTTTAAAAAAAATCAAATAAATAAATAAATTTAAAAAGAAAGAAAGAGAGAGAGAGAGAGAGATAGTCACGACATGCAAGAGCTTACAACAGAACAAGTAGAAATGGCCAAAGCAAAAGACACGAAGTGCTGAAGAAAAGCCCAGGTTCCATTTGGTTTGCAGTCAGCGCGGTTTGGAAGCATCGTTTATAAAGGTATTTCATATACCAAAAAAGGCACCACAGTATCTACAAAGCCAAACCCTCGGGAGAGGTGCTGTGGGGCGGGGAGGCCGCGGCGGGGCCCCCCCTTTACGCTCGCCCACCGCAGAGCTGAGCTTTTCCACTGGGCGTCTGGTTTTGCCGTCTTCTGTTGGTGAAAACACAAAATAACAACAGTAAAAAGACAAACGTGGGACATGGCAATGGGGATGACGTTCCAGCCTTGCAGCGTAGCAGACGGGATATTTCTAGGGTCAAGTTCAGAACCACCAGCGCAGCAGGGCTGTCGCTAGAACCCCCCAGGGGGGTCCCGCACCACACGCCCCTTCCCCAGCCGCTGCCGACGGCCACAGCACCGCGTCACCACGGCATCGACGTCCCGGTGCTGCCCGGGGACACTGGCACAGCGACAGCCCAGCACCCCCCGACCACCCCGCGGTACGCCTGAGCTCTCAGTGTGTAAGTAAAGAGAACTGGGGTGTCCCTGGCGTGCCCCCCACCCAGCGCCGGGCGCAGGAGCGCAGCCGTGACCTGCAGGGCAACAACGGAACAGAGGAGGAGGAAGGAAAAGGAAAAAAAAGAAAGGAAGAAAGAAAAGAAACATTTGAAATCTTGTGTTTACTAGAATTCAGTACATGAGATTCCTAAAGAACAAGTTCTCCTAGTTGACCTTGTCCTGGAATATATACAGGTTGTTGGTGGCTGCCACGGCGATGATGTTCTCGGAGGGGTGCCAAGCTGTATGCAGGATCTTTTTGCTAAAGTCCAGACTGTCCACGCTAATCTCGTCTTTCCTCCGCTTGCCGCCCACGCAGACCTTGCGGGGCTTGAGGATGGCGCGGGGTTTGCTGTTCTCTCGCGAGGCCTCCAGCGTCACGTCGCGCTTGGTGTTGCGGTCGAACATGCGGAAGAAGTTGTTGTAGGAGCCGGTCATGATGACACTGAGAGAAGGGAGGGAGAAAGGGTCACACCGAGTGGCCCCAGCCCTGCCACCCACCCGGCTGTGAGACCCCGACCTGCTCGGGACACGAGCGGGACCCAGCAGCTCGTGCCCCAGCCTGCACCCAAAGGCTCAGGCTCAGCCGGTGAAGCCACACCCCCAGGTCCTGACGCACATGGGGGAAGCAATTCCTTTCAGGTAACAACGCCTACAGAGATCGCTCTTTCTGGCAATGATTCAGCTGGCCTCACCTGCATGATTTTCACACCTTTTTAGAGGCAACTGCCTGGTGACTAGAGGCAGACTGAATATGCAGAGGCATGATTAGGTTTGGAATTTGGGCTTCAGGCCTGGTTGTGCCTCGTTAACACACTCTGATGGTTCAGAGACCATCTCTGTGTGGCAATCCTGCCAGGTCAACTGGCCGTGCATGCTTTCCAACACCTGGTTCTGTGTGATTTATGCGAGGATAATTGTCATCCTCAGATGGGGCAGTCTGGAGCCAAACCCATCACCGCCTTCCTCTGGGTGTGGGTGAAATGGAGACAGGAACCAAACCCATCCAGGAGAGAGCTGGGAACCCACCAGACCCCCTCTGCTGTCCGAACCGCTCACCTGTCGGACCCGTTCCAGACGCACTCGAACTTGTCGAAGATGCAGTCGTTCTCGTAGAGCGAGCAGAGCTTGCTGCGCAGGTAGTCGTGAACCTGCCGGCAGGGAGGGATGGGGTGTGAGGCCCCCGCGCCAGCCGGCACAGCCCGCAGCCGGCAAACGCCAGCGCAGTGATTACCGGGGACTGAATCACAGAATTCATGGTTGGAAGAGACCTTTACGATCGAGTCCAGCCATTCTCCCAGCACTGCCCGGTCACCACTAACCCATGGCCCTCAGCACCACATCTCCATGGCTTGGAAACCCCTCCAGGGATGGGGACTCCACCACTGCCCTGGGCCAGCATGTGACAATGCTTTAGGGTCAGAAATTGTTCTTCACATCCAACCTAAACCTCCCCTGGTGCAACTTGAGGCCATTTCCTCTTGTCCTATTGCTTGTTCCTTTGGAAAAGAGACCGACCCCCCCACCTGGCTCCAACCTCCTTTCAGGGAGCTGTGGAGAGCGAGAAGGTCTCCCCTAAGGAAGGGGCCTGAAGGACTCAGTCCAGCCCCGTGCTCTCTGCAGCGAGCCAGGCAGTGCTGGGCACAGCCCGTTATTGTAAGCCCTCGACCGCAGCCACCTTACTACTGTAAGAAGCAGCACCAGGTAGCGCCAGGGCATGTCCACTGGCAGACGGTGGCCAGGCCCTCTGGTCTGCCCCAACGCTTCCTTTCCACCAGCCCTCCCAGCCGCCAGCACCCATCCCCTTCTCACCCACACCCAACCTGGAGGTGTGGGCTGCAGTTCTCCAGGCCACCAGAGCCCACATTTAACGGCTCTTTGTTTGCTTTCCATGACTTAAGGGCTTGAGGCTCCCACCTGCCAGGTTTGGACCTGTCCCCACACCTCTGGCCTCAGAGCACAGCTGGAGCAGGAGCACTGTGGGTGCCTGGCTGTGCCACACTCACCTGGTAGGTCTCAATGGGCCGGTTCTCCATGTTCAGGTCCCACACCTTGACGGTGAGATAGTCCCGGGTCATGATATACCTCCCGCTGTGGCTGAATTTGACATCGGAGATTGAGGAGATGATCTCAGAAAAAAATGACCGGTTACTTGGGTCTTCAGGCTCTTCAAAAACTGTGGAAGAGAAAAGGAGAAGCCATGGCATCAGCTGAGGCAGGAGCTCCCTGTCCCCCGGCCAGGGACCTGCCATCCTGACCCAGTACCGGGAGGGGAACCACATCCCTGGAACCATAGGACAAAGGAGGCTCCGGTTTGGCTGCGGAGACCTACAGACAGCACCACACCAAGCAGAGGCACCGTGTCCCCACGGGATGTCACCTGAGCGGCTGGGCAAACACTCCCCACCCCGGGCTTGGCCAGACCAGACAAATGACCATATTTTAAGGAGTTTACTTGGCACAACTGAAGCTGCAATAAGGAAATTAATGCCTGCAATAAGCAGGAAGGATCATCGGAGACCAATCTATCAACAGCACCACAGAAGCCCAGAAGATTTAGAGCCTTGCATGTCACTTCTGCTCTCCAGAAATCGATGTGCAGCGTAACTGAAAGTCAATGTAAATATTTTATAGCCACCACAACCTACAGATTTAATCTGATCAGTCTTTGAATAAATCACGGTTTCAACAGTTTGAAGGAGGTGGGTGAAGTTCCAACTTAAATTTGATTTCAAAGTAACATCAACCCAACCCAAACCATTCTACGATTCTATGCTCAGCTGGGCAAGCGTGGCTTTGAAAACCCACCACAGAGCTGCATCAAGAGAGATGCTGCTGGTGTGAGGACATCTGTCCAGCCTCCTCTCTCCACCTCTACAGAGGGCTCTCCTGTGCACCATTAAAAGACGCTGATGGGTAATGTGGAGAGGCTCACACGCTTCCTTGCTGGAGGACAACCCAGCTGCCAGCCGCGTTTTCCCGATCTTGTCCCTGGTGCTAAGGCTCGTGACAAACCCTGCACCGCAGCGGCTACCGGCTCCAACCCACTGGTGGCCCAGCAGCTCCGTGCCCGCCACAGTGCCACAGCCAGCACCAGTGTCTGCTCGGGGTTGTCATCTCCTCACCAAGGAGCCCTGTGCTATCAACGCCTGAACTCCTAAGGATGGCAGATAGACCCTGTCACTGTCACTCCAACCGCTCCCTACACACGGGCGGTGGCACTGCTGGCAGCGGGACCCGGTGCCGGGTCCTTTCATCACCAGCAGGAATCCCGGCGACACGTTGGGGTTCTTAAATAAGAAAAGTGACAGCAACACGAGAAAATAAAGATCTGAGGCAGTCTGTGGAGAGCGTCTGACGCCACAGCTTGTCTTTGCTGTCATCATCCCAGGTTTGCTCGCGCCAGGTGAGATGTTCTAGAGGCTGTGTCGTCTCGTCGTGGACGTGTGTGGCTGTATGTCAGGGCTGGAGGTGCTCCCTGCGGAGCATGGGGGCAAGAGGGAATTGTTGCTGATACCGTAGAAGTAGAGGAATGTTAAATGGTGGATGAACTATCAAACAGGAAAGGCCTCAGAGAAGGAGTGCAGGAGCTGAGGCAGCACAAAGGCACCGGCAGGGATACGAAGAGGGGAGGCACAGCTTCTGGCAGCGTGCCCCGAGCACCAGCACAGGCCTGGTGGGACCGGGGGAAGCGGCTGCACCCCGCTGTCCCCACACGCTGCAGCACCGTCCCTGTGCCCACCGGGCAGCAGGGTCACGGCTGCCCGCTCTGCGCGGGACGCCCGGCCCCTCCCTGGTCCCCGCCAGGATGGGGTCACAGCTCTCTGGCCGTGCCACCAGAACTGGAGCAGGTGGCGGGGCAGGGATGCGGGGCAGCTATTTTTACTGCCCGCTGAAGGCTTTTGGGTGGCTTTGCTCCTGCTGCAGAAGCAGATCCGGGCTGCTGAGCTCATGGAAAGGATTTCTGAGCACTAATTCTGTTACACAACACATCTAGTTTCCCTTGGTGCTGAGCAGGAGCTGCCCTCCCTCTGCCAGCTCCTTCATCAGCACCCTCTCCATGGGGCACAGACCAAACAAACCCCGAGACGGCCCAGAGGGTGATCCTGCTCCTCGGGGAGACCAGCAGCCTTTCCACCACCTGCCTGGAAAGCAGCAGCGAGGCAGAGTCCAGCTGGTCTTCCTCACTGGGGTCTCCTCAAGGGCAGCAGTGCCCGCCCAAGTACAAGGAATTTACAAAAACACCTGCAGTGTCAGAGGTGAAGTCTCTAAGCCGTTGGTTACCTTATCAAAGCAGCTTTGGGCACTTCTTATTTCTAATCAAAGCTGAAAATGGTTCCAGCAAAGAACGAATGTCTGTTGGTGCTGCTGTAACGCAGTCAGCCATGGTGAGACACACGACAAAGGTCCCTCTTTGGAGAATCGCAGAATCTCCAAATCTCGCAGAATCGTTGTGGTTGGAAGAGACCTTTAAGCTCATAAAGTCCAACCATTCCCCAGCATTGCCTGGTCACCACTAACCCATGGCCCTCAGCACCACATCTCCACGGGTCGGAAACCCCTCCAGGGATGGGGACTCCACCACCGCCCTGGCCAGCCTGTTCCACTTTGAGCCTTTTGTTTCAGGAGTCTGGGAGGTACAATCACCGGTGGACTAACAAAGTGGAAAGCCCAACGCCCTTTGCCACAGGGAAACAGCGGCAGTAACCCCCAGCAGGGTTTTTCCTCACTTTCCCAAATGCTTCTCAAACAGGATCACTCTTGCTGGCGTTACCAGCTGCTCCAGGAATCCTGATCTCCACTTTGGCTTCCCGTGAAGCTTCGGACAACGCACACAATGTGCCTGTGCCCTGTGTGCCCGGGAAGGTGTCCCCTCGCAGGACCCCTGTCCCGCGAGCACGTGGCTACACGCCGAGCAGACACTCCTCTATGGACACTGATGTTCTCTTGGTCCGGCTGCGCAGCTGGAGGGAACACGCACCATGTGACAGACGGCAGGAGCCTCCAACAAAATGGGCAAACAAAGTCTATTAAGAGCAGCACATGAGTGAAAGCTGGCCCCCAGCAGCAAACTGCATCTATCTAAATAAACATGACGGGGATCTGCAGCGCTGCCTTCTGCATTTTTATTAAATATTGACAGTTATTAAATGTCTCCGTTGGAGGATTCGCCTCCAAAAGCCAATGTTGCTTTTCATTTTGAACTTTGATGAACTGTCTCAATTTCAACTCACACATCTGCTGAACTGCAATTGACTGAGGCTGATGCTTCTGAGGAATGGAGGGAAATCAATAATGAAATGTCACGGGAGAGGTCAAACCGGGCGGGATCCGCCGCTGGCCGGTGACGGGGACGCAGCAGTACCCAACGAAGGGAAGTGCCGGGGGGGTTCTGCCGCTGAAGTGTCAGGAAAATGAATTTTGTTTGCTCCTTAATTGTGTTCTCATTCTCAGCTGGGAGCCACCTCCGCAGTACTGTGGGACACGGCCGGGAAATGCAAGAACAGAAAGGTGTGTTTTGCTCAGGATTTGGGAAAACCGCCGCTCGCTATTTCCACATCTCCAGGCAGCGATGTAGGCTTTCCTTTCTGACCACTCTACTCCAGTTTAAAACCAGGGATGGGACTGTGGCCGCAGTTCAGAAGCCCAGAAGCAACATCTGGTGTGTAAATCCTTCTAGGAAACTCGAGCCTGAAACACACCCAGCGCTCTCTGGACGCAGATTATTAGGCCGGGGCTCTAGAACGTTGCACCCCATTTATGCACCTTGTTCTCGTAACACAATCACACCTTGAATACTGGAAATCTTATTTTCCCACAAGATATTGGCCATTTTTTTAAGAAAACAAGCAAGAACAGGAGACACAGGGGTTTAGCTGTCCCATCACCTAGCACAGTGGCCCTTGCTCACGCCATATTTCATTGTCTTTAAGGCAGAGGCACCAAACTTAAAGGCACCAAGCTTCCTCGGGTCTGCCCCATCTCCGTGTTGACAGAGCTGCCTTCCCAGCACTGCGAGGGCACAACCAAGAGCAGCAGGCATTCACCAGCCCACCCAGAAATGCCGCAGGTGTTTGTGCCAGAATGTCACTGAGCGGTTGCTGACAAGGAGACTATTTCCAGGAATGACCTCCTGAGACACACAGGCTGAGAAGAACCACACTCAGCCGCTGCCTCAGCAGCTCCCTCACCACATTGGCCTGGGGAGGACCTCAGACAAGCTCTGCAGCTCCCCAGCTTCCTCCAAATGTTGAGGGGACCTTCCTGCACATCCTGACCACTGCGGCATCAGCTGACAACGGGGCTATTTGGACAAAGAGCCTGAAGAATCACAAGCACTCCTTGGCACTGACAGCTCCGCAGTTGCTGTACACCCACATCCCCATGACCCCTCAACCTGCTGCTGCCAGAACGTCACCGTGGGGTGCAGGACCACAGCCCCGCACACCCGGGGGAGGATGGGCAGCCCTGTGCCTGGGTAGGTCTCCACACTCCTTTTTTGGTCTCCTTTAACACAAAGGGCCCCCGGCCCGGCAGTACTCACACTTGGCGTGGCGGTCGCAGAGGGCGGACGTGCGCATGTCGCACAGCCGGATGGTGCCTTTGCTGCTGCTGTAGACGAAGGTGTTGCAGTGGTGCGGGTGGAACTCGGCGGCGGTGATCACCTCCGTCAGCTCCTCCATGTTGGCTGGCTTGATGTCCACGATGTCTGGCAGGGTGAGTCAAGGAGCTCCATGTAGCCCAGCCCAGACCCCACTCCTCCCATGGGGTCTCCTCCTGCTGCCCCTCCTGCTGATGTCCCTGGGCACCTGGGCTTCCCCTCGCCCTGCGCAAACCAGGTGCTCCTGGGAGAGCAGCATCCTGGAGCAGAACGACAACACCAGGCTGGGACCAGCCAGCGCAGGGGACAGCCAGTGTCCATCACCTTTTCTCTTCAGCTGGGGATCGCAGCCCCCGGAGCCCCTCTGGGTGGGATGAGACCAGACTGCCCATTCAAGCCAGGCCAGAGTGAACACCTTTTATTGCTGTGTTGGAGCACAGTGAAACAAAGCACCAAAAACAACGTGGGGGAAACAAAACCCAGAGCATGATGACCAACAGAAAACTACCACAGCCCAGGGGTGGCTGCCCTGGGACATGTAATTTCCAAGACACTGGAAATGCTGGTGGGATGGGACATCTGAGTGGACACCTCTCTGTTGGTGACATTTCTCCATCAGTTTTTACCCAGTATTCTGGGTGCTGCATTTGCACCTTGGCCAAACTTTCTCAGGACATCTAAACTCCCTGAGGTTTTACCCAAACTCAGTACTCCTCACCTCCTTCCCCACCACACAACACACGTGGTAGCCACTTCAAGCTCCCACCAGCCCCTTGCCTGGGACTGCTGACATCGTCTCTAGCTGCCTACATCTGCCTCATGCCCTGGGGGCTCTCAGAAGGAAACACTATATAAATACCACCGATGATTAGTGCCCCGTTGTTATTATTGCTGAGGTGGCTGTTACACGGGTGACTGGCACAACCTCCTTTGTACGGCTGTGACTGGCAGCCTGTCACCCCGCTGCAGGGTACAACGGAGACTGCACGATTAATATTTCCTCTCTCCATCTTCCCCAAGGCATCTGTCTTCTCCATCACCCGCGGACCCCCCCTCCCTCCCTCCCAGACCCTGCAGTCAAAATTCAGAAATGTGTCACCCACACTGGGAGCAGCGGCTGTGCCAATACCAGCTGAGCCCCACGGCTCGGTGTGCCGGCCGGAGACAGCCCCGTGCCCATCCCACCGGCATCCCAGCACAGCCCGGCAGCACCAGTGGAGAGGAGAGGGGGGCACCCTGGTAATGACACCCGGGGACAGGGGTTTCGGGTGTTCCGCCATCGGATGCACGGTGGGCAGCACTGGTCTGTACTCCTGAGCCCCTGCCAGCGGGGGAAGATCCTGTCCAGAGGATGCATGATCAGGGTGTGGGGAGGGGGCCAGGCGAGACACTGCTGGTCACCATCGCAGCAGACATGGGCACGGCTCTGCTGCCTCCTGTATAGCTGGACCTCGCAGATCCCCCTCTGCCACCCATCTTCCCCAGGGACCCGTCTCCCCATCCAGCTTTCTCATTCTCCTACTGACACTTGGAGGTGTCTGGGCTCCCAGGGCTTGATGCCAGCCCAGGCTCCTTCCTTACTGCTGCTCCTGGGGCCATCCCAGGGGCCACCTGCACCAAAGGATACTAAAACTTTGATTTGTGATTTCAAAGTTCCACAGGTTTATCCTCAGGTCGTCCGCTGACATGTAGGTCTCGTAGTCGCTGTTGACGGAGATGGAGTTGATGTGGTAGGTATGAGCATTGGCAAAGACCCTCCGAGGGGTGGCCTCCACCATCAGGTCCATGGGCCGGAGCACGGGCACCTGTGGGACGGGAAGCAGAGCGTCAGCACCCAGGGACAGGGCCCAGCTGTCCCACCAACCCACGCCAGCCCCCGGCACAGGGGGATGCCCCCACGGCCACAGCGGGCAGCTCTGGCTGCCAGTGCCCCATCCCACCCTCCACGCTCTCACCAAGGAGCCCTCACACAGAAGGACGAGCAGACATAAAAGCCTTTTCCTTTTGACAGAGGCACCAGTATGGTTAGACAGCAGGAGCCCAGCTCACCAGGCTCAGATCTCTGCTGCAGCAACTGCTCCTTCTTTGAAAAAAACATAAAAACCACTTCTGCCTTGTTTTGTTACTGTCAGCCGGAATCTGAGGTTCCTGGAGCATTTCTGACAGAAATATGTTTATTGAGAGAGCCAGGTCAGCACAGATTTTTTCTTTTAACTTCTTTGCATTTGCTTCCCAGTGAAGTGACAGAGGTAAGAGATGAGAAGAGACAGTGAAAGGAACGTGTCGGGCAGGGGCAGACAGAGGGACTAGAAACTGAGCGACATATGATTGCCTTCAGATTAGTAAGCACAAAACTCCTGTAAACATCAGGGGATGGAGAGATGCAGTCAGAGGAGCGCAGGCGAGGAGCAGCGTAAGTAATAACTTCAGACACGACGCTCGTAAGGCAACTTAATACTCCAGAAAGGCGTCAGTCTGCGCTCCTGTTGCGAGCGGTTCCCTCCAGCTACTTCATTACTGTCTGTATTATCTGTGTGCTGCCCAAAGAGATTTCCCATGGCTGCGGAGGTGGGGACGGGAGTGTGACAGCCAGCTCGAGTGACACTGGAGCGCAGGGACTGCCAGCGCAGAGCCTGAGCTTAATGTGACGAGCCTGCCTGCTAATTCGGGGTGACACGGGCAATGATGCATCGTTTGCCGCGGAAGGGCCCTGCACAGCCATCTGGGGACGGGGCTCGCGTCTTGCTCAGGGATCACGGGGCCCGGGCTGTCACTCAGACCATCGGAAACATGACGGTCGTGTAGAGGGAAGGGGTCCCAGGGTTACAGCAATGAGTACAGCAAAGGCTTCGGCAGAGGCTTTCACTCAGCGAGGTGATGCCGTGTGGCCTGATGGCACCTCATGGTCAGACCCCGGGCCAGTCCCCATTCCCATCGCTGTCCCTGTCCCTGCCTGAGCCCAGCAGCGTGCACTGCAGCGGGAAGCAGCCGGGGCAATCCAGGCCTGGGCCGGAGCAGGACAGCCATCTGCAACTTCCAGAACCTCAGCACAGCTCCCTGCCCAGCTCTTACAGGGCAGCTACTCACAGCCACAGAGCTAAGATAAACTCTCCAGCCAAGAAAATTCCCTACGTGTTACTTCAGAGCCAAATTCTGGGGAGGTTTTTATGCCTGGAACTTGGTCTGTCACCAGGTAAAAACCCATGAGAAGAACAAATGTGGTCTTCCATGAGTATTTGTCAAGGAAGGATTTTTTTTTTTTTAATCTGCTACGCTGGCAAGAATCTGCACTGGAATATGGAAAGGAGCAAGCGTCCATGCCCCTTCTCACCATGTGCTGCGAGCTTTGCTTAATGATACCAACAATAAGTATTTAAACCTGAAAGCACTGACATTTTGAGGCAGGAGCAGCCAGGGATGCGCTGGGAGCACACACCGGCTGGGGGATCTCATCCCACGACAGCAGAAATCTTGGAGTGGAAGGCAAGAGCTGGCTCCGGATGGTCAGGGGAGCAGCTGCAGTGCAGGCTGGACTGGGCCTGGGTGAGGACCCCCGTGGGGGTCCGTGCTGACGGCTCGACCCTGGTGCCAGCCCTGACACACGAGCCACGGGCAGAGAAGATCCTTCTGCCTCCTCGCCTGATCCCCACCATGGGGCTGCTCTTGGCTGCTCTTCCCTACTGTGCTGCCCCGTCTCCAGCAATGTAATTCCCGTGCTCCAGGGCCCGTCCCAGGGCTGACAGGCACCCACAGCACATTTCTGCTTAGCACAGGAGGAAGGAAAAGAAAGAGTGGTCTGGGGGAAGACCGCAGGCTGCTCCGGAGCCCAGGCAGGGAATGGCCAGTGATAGTGAAGAGAAAGCACCCAACAAATGGGGCAAGGTGAGAGCCAGTGAAACTTGGTCTTTATAACAGAAGCACGCGGAGTCAAAGCTGGTGTCTGCCCAAAGCGCCCGGCTCCCACCAGCATTGCCATGGCAATCCTCAGGAGCACAGAAACCTCCTCAGCGCATCCCTTCTTCAATTACAGAGCCAACCTGCCCGGCAGGCTCTGGTATTATATATACCCATTATTAAAGGGTAATTCAGTGTAACAAACCGCATCAAGTACATAGAAAGGCTGTCAAATAAAATAAAGCACTAATGAATTAAATTACTTTCTGTTTTCAGGAAGGGGAGGGGGGGACACCAGTCATTTTTCATTTAAAACAAAATATGTCTTAATTTTTCTTTCTGCCTTTAGCAGGCACCCCCTGCGAGAGAGCCGGTCCCACCCATCCAAAGCGCACATGACACTTGATTCCTCTCTCCTTGTCTGCTGAAGACTTCCCCTTTCCTAGTTAATGAGGCACTAATCCTCCCTTGAGCTGTGAAATTCATTTTCTTGGTGGTGGTTGTGGGGTGGTGGGAGCCGGCGTGCCACAGCCCCTTCCCTCCACTGGTGCTGCATGTCCTCCAGCCGCTGAGCCACAGACCATGTCAGTAATTGCCATCTCCTGTTCCCGTCAGGTCTCCCCTTCCATTGTCTGTCATGTCAACTGTCACCAAACGCTCCCCACTCCCAGCAGGGAAAGCTTGGTGTGGCAGAGCTGCTCCTCGTCAGCCATGGCGCAGGGATGGATGTGGCCTGAAGAGATGCAGAGGTTCGGGGTTGCCCAGGAAGACCTCATCCGCTGCCCAGTGGTGCTACGGGGCACGCAGCGCTTTCAAAACACAGGTCAATGTACAGGGGAAACAGGTGAAGGCCTCAGCTCCAGGGCTGGTGTGGTCACAGAACCTCTCACCACCACAAGTCCAACGTGTGCCGGGTTTGAGCTGCCTGATACCAGGGTCGGACCCATGAGAAGAAAGCCCAGCACAGCCCCGCAGCGAGACAGGACTCAACCGCCTGCACACATGGCGAACATGCTGCTGGGAACCCTTCTCATGGGACACGCTGGAGGCCAAACGTTCCCACAGGGTGCGAATATGACAGGGCTGGCTCACGAAGGGGAAGCCCAGCACAGACACGCAAAGCAGCGATACCTCCTCTGACCCCGAGAGCTGCTGCAGCTCCCAGCATCACCCTGGTGTGGGTCCTGCACCCGCCTGCTCTGCTCCTGGCCATGGGCAGACGGGAACCAACACAACCCTGGGCTTAGTGTTGGGACCATGCACCCATTGCTGTGTGTGCCCCTGCTACACAGTCTGGTGCCCCAGTGAGGCCACCTCAGGACTACTGGGTCCAGTGCTGGGCTCCCCAGGTCAAGAGAGACAAAGAGCTACCGGAGAGAGGCTGCAGAGATGCTGAGGGGCCTGGAGCATATCTGTGCGCAAGAAAGGTTGACAGCCTTGGGGCTGTTGAGCTAGAGAAGAGAAGCCTCAGAGGGAATCTGATCAATGCTAATCAAGAGCTCAAGGGCCCATGGGGGGCAAGAGGATGGGGCCAGACTCTTGTCAGTGGTGCCAGTGACAGGACAAGGGGCAACAGGCACCAACTGGAACCCAGGAAGTTCCATCTGAGCAGGAGGAGAAGGTTTTTTGGTGTGAGGGTGTCGGAGCCTGGCCCAGGCTGCCCAGAGAGGTTGTGGAGTCTCCTCTGGAGAGATTCCAAACCTGCCTGGACATGATCCTGGGCATCCTGCTCTGGGTGACCTGCTGGAGCAGAGGGGTTAGAGCAGATGGTCTCCAGAGGTCCCTTCCAAAGCCCACCATGCTGGGATTCCATGTGTCTGCTCTGCAACCCCAGCAAGCTGTGGGATTAGTCACAGCTGAAGCCCAGATTAACCCAAGTCTTGGGTTTGCAAGAAGGAAAATGTAATCCAGTTCCTGGCAAATCAGAGAGCAGAGCCAGCTGCTGGGGGGATAAATTCAGCCAGGTTCTTCACCTGCTCCAGCAGCTGAGCTCTTCTGACTGTGCTCCCCGATGTTTACTTCTTACCTACAACAGGCATATTCTGTAACCAGCTGGCACTGCCTGCAGATTAATATTTTGCAGACAAAATGTGCATCAAACACTATTTTCATGGCAGACTGACAATTTCACGCTTTTCAGGATTTTGCCTTATTGGACCTTCCCGTGAAGCGTGGAAGGTACCTCCCCGTGGGAGGATAAACCCACTATCTCATTACCGGTCCGTGCAGCTGACAGAGCTCCTGGTTTCATCTCTTTTCCCTAGACACGTCCCTCCCTGCTAAGCGTCACACTAACCCCGCTCCTCCTGTCGCCTCTTCTCACACAGTGAATGAAATGCAGGCACAAACCTGCTGCCAGCTGAAGAGCCACCTTCACGTGTGCCACTCCAAGAGCTGCGGGCTGCCAAAGAGAGTCTGGATCCCAGCTGGAGGGCCAGGAGCAGGGGGAGGACCATAGACACCAGGTCTGCAGGGAGGACGGTGCAGCCAGTGCAGCGGGGCCGGAGTGGGAGCGTGTGCTGCCCGAGAGAGCTGCCAGCAGAGCTGTGTCCAGCGGCTCACTGACCACTCCACCATGGAGGAGGCTGCTGGCACTCCGCAGGGCACCAGCACACCGTGGGACACCAGCACCAGCACATGCTCAGCACATTCCTGCAGCAGGAGCTGGAGCTGGAGGGGAAGAAGGTGAAGGGTTCAGTCTCTTCTCCCAAGGAACAAGCGACAGGACAAGAGGAAATGGCCTCAAGTTGCACCAGGGGAGGTTTAGGTTGGATATTAGGAACAATTCCTTCCCCACAATGGTTGTGAAGGGCTGTCCCAGGCTGTCCAGGGCAGTGGTAGAGTCTCCATCCCTGGAGAGGTTTCAAAGTTGTGGAGATGTAATGCTGAGGGACATGGTTTAGTGGTGACCTGGCAGTGCTGGGTTAAGGGTTAGACTCCATGATCTTAGAGGCCTCTTCTAACCTAAACCATTCTACAATTCTATGACATGCACCTGGCTGTGCACAGAGACCCCACCATGCTCTGGACACGGCCGAGGGCCGCGGCAGCAGCAGCAGGACCCTGTGCCACCTGCCCCATGCCCCCTCTGCAGCCCCAGCCCTGTGCAAAGGCAGAATTGGAGCCATCATCCTTGTGTCTTGGCTCAGATGCCCAGCAGAAGACAATGAGAGCCACTTGTGGGCAGCACATCCCAGCCACAACATGGGCTGAGTCGCAGGAGCGTCTGTCGAGCTCCACTCAGTCAGCACTGAGGTGCAGAGATCAGAGCCTGGAGCTCTGCACGTGGGCAACTCTTGAGGCCATCAGCACAAACATCTCCCCCAAAACGGCCACTTCATGAAGGGTTTTTAGTGCAAAGCTGAGCACTGGCTGCAAGTGTCAGTCCACATCATCCCAGATTTCCTGTTCTTTGTGTATTTTTATAGCACAGTAGGATTTTCTGTTTGTTTGTAACAGAATTTGTCCTGGTTCAGTTACCACACTCCAGGATTACTTTACCTAAGTTCTGAAAAGCAGTTGCAGAAACCTCAAATAACAGAACATTTCTCTTATCCAAATTTTAAAATCCCGAACCTTTCTTAACAACCTCATTAGAACTGCATTCCCCCCAGACATATGATTGTTTGAAAAGGTATTTTTAAACTTATTTATCCCACTGAAAAAGAGCCGCTATCGGTAAAATCCCACCAGGCAGTCCACAGTTTTCCTGCTTTTCCCAGGAGAAGCGTGTAGAAGCACAGCACCTCGCCAAACACACACTCAAAGCAACCCGACCCCATTTGGCAATTCTGCCCAGCACACTGTTTTTACAGCACGTCTAGACACGGACACCAGCGGTGGGATTGCTGCAGCAGAAAGAGATTGGAAAGAAATATCTGAAAGGTCAGTTCTGGTCATCGGCATTTCGAGGTGAGTTTACAAGTATTAGACGGGTGCATAATGAGTTTTCACCAGAAAACAAGTAATTCAATTCATGACCTGGGAAAAACAAAGAAATGAGAAAATCAGCGGCCAAACGGGCTCCTCCACCCTCGCCGGGTCCCCGCAGCAGGGCGCGGGGTGCTGGGTGCTGCGTGGGGCGAGCCCCGTGCTGCCCAGCTCGGCAGAGGGGCCAGGCTACAGCCGAGACCTTGAGCTGCTTTAGAGCAACAGAACCAACTAACGAAAAGGGGAAAACCCTTTTTTTTGTGGCAGTGGTTTGATGATGAACATTTGAAATGGATTAGTTCTGCCCTGTGCATCTTCTAGCCCCAAAAAGCCAAATGCCTCATGTTACCTTGTCGCTTAAATGATAATGCTTTGGAGAGGAAAAGACAGGCAGATCTCCCTGCAGAGGCAGACGTGCAGCAGCAGAGCAGTCCCTCTCTGGAGCATCCTCATCCCAGCTCGGGCTTGCCCGTCGGGTGCTCTGGATGCAGCAGGAAGGAACAACAGCCTCCCAGGAAACTGCACCTGGGAGCCAGAAATCTGAGTGCTTTGGCAAAATGGAGATATAAAACAGAATTTATGATGGATTTTGATGGAATTGGGGGAGTGAAGTGGTACCTCTTGATCAGGGAGAGCTTTGTGACAGCTACAAACACCATGAACCAGGCACACCAATGCACCTCCTCATTGAACCCACATCGCACTTGGCTTCTCCTCACCCTGAGAGGTGTCCAGTGGAGAACACAGAGAACCACCCTCTGAATCACAGGAATCTCCTGAGTTCTGAACAACCTGGGTGAGACACAGCCCTGCTGCCCAGAGCAACTGGTCCCAGCGCTCGTTAGGTGCACACCAGCCAGTTTGCAGGGTGCTTCCTTACTTACCAACACCTTAAAGCTCTCGGGGCAGAGATCAGCTGCCCAGGGCAGGGAAAGTTGTTCCCAAATCGTACGGAATCATAGACTCATGGACTGGTTTGGGTTGGAAGGGACCTTTAAAGCTCACCTCATCCAACCCCCTGAAGGGAGCAGGGACATCTGCAACTAGAGCAGGTTGCTCAGAGCCCCGGCCAACCTCACCTGCAATGGTTCCAGGGATGGGGCAGCGACCACCTCTCTGGGCAACCTAGGACAGGTTCTCACCACCCTCAGCATCAAAAATTTCTTCCTTCTCTCTAGTCTAAATTTCCCTCTATCAGTTTAAAACCATCACCCTTTGTCCTCTCACTACACTTCCTGATAAAGAGTCCCTTCCCCATCTGTCTGACAGGCCCCTTGAAGTCCTGAAAGGCCACCAAAAGGTCTCCTCGGAGCCTTCTCTTCTCCAGGCTGAACAACCCCAACTCCTCCCCAACATCTTGGCACACCCAGCACCCGGGTACCTGCAGCCTCCTCCTCCTGTGGAGCGGGTGGGAGGCTGCATAGCAGTGTTTCACCGCAGTCTGACTTGCACTGTGAGGGAGTAAAGCAAGCACAGTCCCTGTTTAAGAAGATTTAAGCCCTGGATATTATTTGTGTTAATCATTTCCCGCAGACATCCCGCAGCGTAGGTACACCTTCTCGAGCGCTTGCGGAGGCTGGTAAACGAGGCCGAAGGGCTGCAGCTATTGGACTGGGGGCCATCCAAACGAGCAGAGCTCATTTAATGACAGCAAAAGCCTCACTCTACAGTCTGAGCAGAATTAAATGTTCCTTCTGCACTATGTGGGTTAGAAATTCCCCAGAGAACAATGCTCATCAAGTACATTTAAACCATCACGATGAATGGGTAAGAGATGACTGCAGCAAGGTGGGTTCTAAAACCCTTCCTCACTTGTCTGTGGTTGAAAATTAAACCGTGGATGGACACGGCTGGACTCCAAAGCACGGGCATCGTGGGAAGATGAGATGTCAGCGATAGACACGCCAAGCTGCAGCAAAATGGCGGCAGCTATGTAAATATCTGTGTAAGCAAAACCACCAAAACATTAGATCAAACTGGGGCTGGTGGAAGACTCCTCAATCTTCCATCCTCAGGGACAGCAGACACTCATCACCATCACACCAAGCATGCCCGTTGTGTTCCACCTCTTCCCGCTGTGCGAAGCCGGAGCCGTGGGCTCGCCGGAGAGCGGGAACGGGAGCGCCTGATCTTGGCGTGCAAGGGAGGACACCCCAGCAGCAACCTCCTCCAGGCATGCTGCACCAAGCCACTGGCACGGAGACATGGACCGGCAGTGAACTGAAGGCTGAAACTATGGGGGCAGACAGTGCACTCCAACAAAGAGCATCCCATTCTCTGATATTTCAGTAGGACTTGCCACAGGGACAAAAAAAAAATCACAAATCCCTCCTTCCCTGGCAAAGTCCAGTGACCGCTGTCCTCCACCCACGACAGCAGAGCAAGGTGCCCCCAGGGTGGGCAGGGATGGGGCAGGTGGGTGCCCGGTGGGACGGGCTGGCTGCCCCCACCCCACACACAGCCCCCCTGCGCTGTGGGGCTGGCCCACGTCCTCGGGAAATCCCTGGTACCAGCCAGGCTGGCAGCATCTCTGCATCCCTGCCCTCCTTGGGACACCCGGCTGGGACCAGCTGCAAGGGATGGTCAGCGATGGGAGGTGCACACGAGTTGAGGG
Organism: Eurystomus gularis; assembly: GCA_013400335.1. Taxonomy (NCBI): domain Eukaryota; kingdom Metazoa; phylum Chordata; class Aves; order Coraciiformes; family Coraciidae; genus Eurystomus; species Eurystomus gularis. Next base: position 155,807 of record VZZY01015248.1, on the reverse strand, counting down.
CTTGCAGAAGTGTTGGGCTGATTCCCAGCTCTGCTTCAGCCCCGTGGGTGCCACCTGCAGCACCAGGATGCGGTCAGAACCAATCGGCTCAAGCTAACAATCAATAGCAAAGATAAGCACGATGATTATTTATTTATTTTCACAACCGCATCACCCATGCTCCCCACCAAGCATCATTATCCTCATCTCAGCCCCCATCGACCTACAGCCACTTCCCACGGGAGCAGGTGGGGGAGCGCGGAGGGACAGGAGCCAGCTCGGCACGTCTGGCCCCCCCCAGTCCCCACCCCAGCAAACACACATGGGCCACGGGTTCTTCCCACCCCAGTGTCGCCAGCTCCTTGGGAGAAGGGATCGACCCCTTCACCTCCCTGCAACCTCCTTTCAAAACATGATGACATGTTTTGCTTTAGAGGTTACATCAGTGTTTTGGCAATTTTAACACAGTTTGTGTTTGAAAAGGAAAGAAATATACACAGCATTTATCCCGGACTCTGGTGTTGCCCCCGGAAAGCCAATCCTCCTAAAGAATAAACTAGAAATAAAAATATATCAACATTGAAACCCTGCTCCCTTGGGAGCGCTGCTGCTGGCTGGTTGGGGTGGTGGCAGCAGCGTGTTGGGTGCTCAGGAGACCCTCAGGCACGGACACCAACAGCCACCCCGAGAAGGCAGATCTGAGTGGAAGAGGGACTGTGCTCCTCAGTGAGCTCAGGCCTCCTCCGGCATGTTCCTGCAGTACCTACCTGCAGTAACCCCTTGTCATGGCCAACTTCTACAACTGCCTCCCAGCCCTGCAGCTCCCGCATCCAGGCGCTGAGCAAGCTCCTCAGCGCCCGTGTGCCTCCGTAACGGCACATTAGGCTGGAAATGCTGCCTGAAACATGACAGCAGATACACACGTACATGAAATAAAATGTTTTCTTACTCTGTAAAGAAAAATGCCTGCCAGCCAGCGGGAGCAACTCCATACGGAGGCGAGAATTAACTACCTGTCTGGGGTTCTCAACAGCTTCATCTGCAATGGAACTGGAGCTCATAAAAGTGAGCCAAGGGTGATCATAACAGCAATTTCATATATATAAATATAAAACCCCCAAGTATTCAAAATGCAAATTCTGACAGGATGTTAATAAATTACAAGCTGGTCTGGTCTGATTAATGTCATGACAAAATTACTGCACACTTGGCATTTCCAGACCTACGGGTTACAGGAGTTATTGTCTGGTTCTGCTCGAATATCAAGCAGAGGGGAGTGTGGCTTGAGGTGCACCCTGCTTGGGGTCTCCAGAACTGCCTGTATCCCTGCCTGTACCCGCTGCCAGAGTGAGCTCCCAGGGCGCAGGGTGAGCTCTGATTGAATTAACAGGGCTTGCATGCCTCGGGCAGAGCTGGCTTTTTATATGCAGATTAAAGATCATAAACAGCTATCCCAGGGCAGCACGGGCAGGGGGAAGAGCAGCTCAGCAGGCACCGCTGGGCAGGGGCTCGAAAGCCATATGGGCCCATGGGCTGGCCCTTGCCAGGCTTCCCCGCAGCAAGAGACACTCCCAGGGTGGCTGCTCTGACGGGGTCTGCGCATCCCTCCCCTCGCAGTAAATGGAAAAGGCAGCCTTAGGTGTTCACATTTGATTCAGGAGGCTGGTTTTAATCTCCTTAGGCAGGGAGGAAAACTCATTTAGAGGAAGTACTTATGCTCCCACAGCAGAAGTTGCAGGGAGAGCTCATTAACCGCCTTCTCGCCAGCTCGGCACGCAGGGCGGTGCGGCAGCACCGTGGCACCCGACAGGAGACGAACTATGGTGCTTCATGGCAAACCTGGCCAGAGCTGGCACAGCCTGGGCACCGCTCCAGCCGCAGCTCCTGTGCCCACACACCAGCCAACACACTAGCTTCTGAAACAAGGAGAAGCCCCACACCATCCGACATGGACCCACCACGTCAGGGTGGCATCACCGGTCTGCGGCACACGGGTGACACAGGCACCAGTTTTCATCAGACCCTGAAGAGAAAGGCTCCTTGGCAGCCTTGCTCTCCCTGCACTCACCCGCAGCATGGTGATCATGGAGGGGTCTCGGAGACGTCCATCCTCATCCTTCAGATTGTATCCCTCCGGCCTCTTGTCCCGCTCGCTGACCTTCCATAGCTTCACCGTCTTATCTGGGGAGAGGAGAGTGTTAGGGCTGGCTGCTCCCCGAGCTGCCCACTGACAGGCTTGCCAAGGCCACGCCAGCTGGTTTATAGCCATGAAACACCTGCAACCTGATGGAAACGTGTTTCCAGGGGAAAAGCCCTCTCAGAAGATGTACTTGTCACCACAGCCCTGTATTCCCAGAGCCTCGGTTTTCCTGTTCCTGCCGGACAACCACTGGTGTGTTAATTCCAGATGCAAGGAGATGGTTGAACAACAGAACAGAACCATTGGATTAACGGAGGAGTGATTTCCCGGGGCTCGGAGCCTCAGAGGTCACACCCTGAGTGCCGGCATTCGATACATCCAGCCATGGGGCTGAGTGATGAGGGGCTGGCACCAGGACGCTGAACCCAGCATCCCAGCAATGGGCCAGCACCACATCCACATGGCTGAGCCCAGCACTGACCACGGACCGAAGGCAGCTCGGGACCCGTGGCAGCTCCCTGTCTCCTGCTGGCATCCCACCACCCTGTGCCACTGAGCCCCCAGGGACGGAGCCCCGGGAACATGTGGGTTTATTCTGAGTAATGGTGTTTTCTTTCCTCCCTCCTGGCAGAGACTCTATCAGTAGTTTATCATCGCTTCCACCAGGTTTCATACACAACTGTATCATCCATCTTCATTTCCTCCTTTACACAGCAACTCCAATAGAGTGCCATTAATTTTGTTTTTATTAACCCGCTTTACTTCAGGGGGTTTCTATATATAATGTTAGTTTAACAGTAAGAACAAAAAGAAACAGCATAACACAGGAGTATTTCAAAAAGCATCAGTTTGATAACCTGCTAGTGTACGAAACACCATCCCAATTGGGAAGATAATATCCCTGTTAATCAAAAAACTATTTAAAAACTCAATTAACAGAACATTATGCTCGATAATTAATCTTCATTGCATTTCAATGATTCTCCCCCCAAATGAGTTTAATAAGTCTTTGAATTTTATTACAATGATCAATAGAGTCAATTCTATAATACAAAGTAAGTTGGTTATGGGAGATAATTAGACCCCTCCTTTTCCCCTGAAGTAATTAAGTCACATCCATCTTAAGGTCCCATTCATCCCAAGTAATATTCCTGGATCCTCCTGATATTTATCTGAACATAACATGGGGCTGCTGAGCTGAACACAGCTGCAAATTGAAACAAATCAGCTGCAGATTTCCTTAAAAAAAAAAAAGTTCCCAGGATCCAAAGAATAAAAAATAAAAGTCATCAGCAGAGGGAGAAGATTCCTTGCAGGGAGAAAAGGACAAAACCTCGTGCACAGAAATCGAGCTCTGACAGTTTTGGACCCGTTCCTGCTCTCCCATGACATCTATGTCACCCTGAAGGGAGTCAACATGTATTTAAGGTGTATTTTTCCCCAGGAAACACCACGGAGGCGGCCTGGCCTGGCTGCCAGGGGCACAGGGATGGGAGGTGGTGGGATAGCGGTGCTGGTGCCAGTGCGTGCCCTGCTGGTCCGGGCTGCGCCCACGTACCGTTGGTGGAGAGCAGGAAATAGGCTGCGTTCTGCTGCGGGAGCCATCGGATCTTATTGATCTTCTCCTCTATCTCCAAACTCTTCAGGTAATCGAACTCCGGCTCGTGGCTCTGGAAGGTGCTGTAGACATTGTACTCTCCCCGGCGGTGGGGCTGGTTCTTGCTCTGCAGGGAGGGGAACGGAGATGAGTTTAAGGGTCATGAAGCAAGAGAACATTGTCTGTTGGTTCTCCAAGGCTTGTTAAGTGATGGAGAGAGCCTGGTCATGGTGACACATGCAGGTTGGAAAGGCAAGGCATAGCCTCACCTGACATGGCAGCTCCTGCACGCTGGTGTGCTCCGTGGTCACAGAGCAGGAGTGGAGCAGGAAAGGAGCATGACTGGAGCGGGAGTGGAATGGTGCAGGAATGGAGAGGGAACAAAGTGAGAGCAGAGCATGAACACAGTGGGAACAGTTCCCATCACACTGTCTGTCCCTGGTGAACGGCTGGGACTGTTGGCCAGGTCTTGCTGGGCTCTGAGACCAGCCCCGAGGAGCGGCTGGCAGCACCTGCCCAGGATGAGCAGCTCGCCCAGTGGGCGCGCAGACAGAAAGCAGGAATAAGGCAGGCAAGCGAAGGACACAAGCCCTGCAGGGACGGCCGCAGCCACGGCCCAGCGCTCAGACCTGCCGGGTACCGCCTGTCTGCAGATCCACCCAGCACCGGGCTCCGAACGGGGCTGAGGTAACGACACAGAATCATGTTGAGGCTGTAACTGAGAAAACCTCAAACCCGTCATCAGACCGCGATTGTTCCATCCATCAACACGTTCTGGACAGGAGGAGTTCTGGCAGCGCAGGAGGGTGCTGGGGGTGGTGGTGGTAGCTATGAGAGGGACACCCGCGGCACGGCGTGCTCCAACACACCAGCTCAGTCGACCTTACACCCGGCTGCAGAGAGCTGCAGCCAGAGAAAGGGTGCAGGAAATGCAACGTGGTTTTGGAGGGTGCTTTACAGGATGAAATCTGGTCCTGCTTATGTTAATAATTGCTTTTCAGTTTGGAGTCTGCCAGGAGAGACCTGAGGTTAGGAGCGATGCAGACGGATTAGGACACAGCAGGAAGCTGCTCTTAAAAGGATAAAATGGGCATTCTGCATTCACTGGCACTTACCTCCTGCTCACGCTGAAATATTACAACACGGCCCCCCTTGTCCCCTGTTGCTAGTAATTCTCCAGTGTGGTTGAATTCTACTGTAGAGATGATGTCAGCTGGAAAGGAGAAGACAAAGACAATTTAAGTAACTGCAGACTGGCTTTCAGAGGCACCATTCCCGCACAGCTACACGCCCTGTCAGCGCTCCGTTCCCGGCGGGATCTCCATCAATCTCCCTTTTTTTATTGTCTGTAACGGCCATGGCATTTTGGAACTTTGCCATCATGAACCAAGACCTGCCTGGCACTCCTGCCTCTTGCCCTGGCCTGCGCCCCAACAGCCAAATTCAGCGGTGTTTCCACCTCTGTGCTGTGCCTGTGCTGAACACAGCCTGGGCACCGTGTGGCACGGCACGGCACAGCTTGGCATGGCATGGCACAGCTCAGCACAGCATGGCACAGCTTGGCATGGCATGGCACAGCTCAGCACAGCATGGCACAGCTCAGAACAGCATGGCACAGCATGGCACAGTTTAGCACAGCTTGGCACAGCATGGCACATCAGGGCACGGCACAGCTTGGCATGGCACAGTTTGGCACGGCATGGCACGCTCCCCTTGTGCCCTGAGGACCTGCACCCACCACCTCAAGTCCTGCAACTGATTCCTGGGGCCTGGGGAGGGTCCAGTGCAGCCCAGTGCACCAGCACCTCACTCCGGCACCTGCCCATGGTGCCCATGAAAGGGGCAGACCTTGCTCCCACCCAGCTCCTCTGCTCCTTTCTAGCACTTAGGAGGTGGTTTCCTTTCACCCTCGGAGAAGAGGGAGCAGATGGATGGAGACACTTTTGCCTCCTCCACTCGAATGCATCAGGTGGGTGACCACATCAGCTCAGCCACTCTTCCCTGCCTGGTGCTGAATCTCCCATCATCTATCAAGGTGAATTGAAGTGACACCTTCCAGCCCATGGTCACCCCAAAGCCACCCTGCACCACCAAAACCCCTGAGCAGGGCCCAGCGCTCAGCTCCAGTGACCAGAGAAGGGAGGAACTGCTCCTGGCCCTGTAACTTGTGAAGGCTTTAATCTGCAGTGTTTACCCTTGAGGCAAAGCAAGCTGCAGAGCTGCTAATGATTGGATTTATTGGGCCTATTTTTAGAAGAATGTCAGAGGTTAATTCCCCGGTAATTACTGCCCAACTGGTGCTCGCCCGCTGCAGGAGTGCGGCTCTGCGAGCTGGGGAAGAGCGAGCGCAGCGTCGGAGCCTCTGGATGGATTTTGCCATGGACGGCACTTTGCCATGATGACCACAGTTCGCTCCAGCCACAGCAGCCAGCAGCACTGGCTTTTCTTCTCCCTCTCGTTCCTGCAGCCCTCCAGGACTAGTAGGGCTGTACCAGCCACGGCTGCAGCCTCCGCAGAGCTCTGGCACCACGGCTGCAACACTGCCCGGACCATGGGCACTGGCACCCTCAGAGCCCTCTGAGCACCAGGGTGACTTCTCTTGCTTATTAGCTCTGCCCACATGGGTGGTGGTGTCTCCTGGGCCATGCCGGTGAGGAACCGGCCTCCAGCACAGAGAGACCTGGCACACAAGACCATCCCCAGTTTCTTCACACTGTCCCCACCACTCTGTGTCTCCAAGGGGACATCCCTGCTCACTGTCTGGCTCTCCTCTGAGCCAGGAGCCCACCACGTCTGCCCAGCTGTGATGCTCCAGCTGGCTGCAGGCAGGTAAGTGATGAACTCTGGCTGCTCCTGTTAATAATCTTCATTTTCCCCATATCGCCCCACCCCTCCAGCACGAAGCACATTTGCAGTGACACACGAATGCATTTTGAAGTTCCTCTTAATCCATTTACAACACTTGGTTGCTGTGAATAGATTTAGGGAGGTGATTTTTCCGCAGACTGCTGAGCAAAACCCCAGAGGACCACAGCATCACCCCACCAAGGAGGGGTGTGCCGGGGGCTGGACTGGCCGGTGCCGAGCTGGAACACTCCAAGGCAAAGCACTTTGTTCCTTCCCATGGAACCCTGGTGCCTCAGGCTGCCTCTGAGGACAGCAAACTGCCATTGCTGAGAACGATAATAAAAAGCCTGATGAGCAATGGAGAAGGGCCAAGCTCTGCTCTTACACCAGGGAAGGGCCAAGCTGGCTGTGATGGAGCTGCTGCAGCACTGGCCATGGACCGCATCGGTCAGGAGTTCCAGTCTTCTGGGGTTAAAGTCACTGAGTGGATCCTGAGCTTCTTCAGCTGCTGTTCCTCTCTTGGCTGGGTTTGAACTATCGGTTAAACACCATTCCCATTTAGCAATGGGGAAAACAGGTCACGGAAGGTTTTCAGGGTGTTTTTTTCCTGCTTCCCTTAGGCAATGTGACGTACAGACACTTCTGGGCTGCTTCTGCTCTTCTTGCAGGCTCCTTAAAACCTCTCCGAACAGATCGCCTGTTTGCCAGGTTTACAATCCGTGACTGCATCAGATAATGTGATGCACAGCCTCTGACCTCTAGATCACCATTTTCACTTCCAACACGGACTGGAGGCAACCAGGAACCATCCCTGGTGCACCCAAGACACCCCTGCCCTGGTGCAAGGTGCCTCCCTCCTCCGCACACTCCCGCACTAAGCACGTGGCCAAACACAGCCTGGCTCTTGGTCCTGCCAGAACAGACAGGGACCAACAACCGCTCCCACAGGCAGCTTTTGGTGCTGCTGTTCAACAAGCACCTGCTACGGAAAATAAACATCTCCCGTACCCATCCAGCTCTTTAACCTTGGATATGCTCGACTGACAGGCCAGAACGGCAGGGATCCATAAAGTCCCTCGCACGAGGGAAACCTTTGCAAAGAGGCTGCACTGAAGGTACAACCTCAGAAAAGGTCAGTGCACTAAATATCCACCCAACACATTTCTCCTTCCTGCAACCACCACGCTCAGCGAATTGCTCCTGAGGGGCAGGATGTGTATTTTTAAAGGGCAGGGCGGGTATTTCAAACACCAGCTGAAGGTTGGCAGGGAAGACCCGGGCGGATCACACCCAAGCTGCTGCGAACCTGCCAGACTCGTACAGCATCTGAGGGCCCTGCAGAATCAGGAACCAATTTGCAATTTCAAGGAAAGGACATTGGATCTAACAAATGTAAGAAAAAACACATCCTTGAGAAGCCAGAAGCCATCTCCCCGTTCTCCACATAACTGCTCCCAGAGCTGCAGGCAGATGCCACGGCCAGAATCAAACACACTCAAGCACCAAAAAGCTTCATGTCTGGAACCAAACCTGCCTCCGCAACTGGAGCTAAGACCCTGTCCAAGCTGAAGTTTTCACTCCTGTCGCCCGGTGGTGACCACCCTGGTGAACATCGCTGTGAAGTCCTTGGCCAAGCCTGGCGTCAACAGAGGTGTCAGGTAGAGAACGTGCTGGGGACGGACTTGGAACAGAAGCAGCTGCAGCAGCAGCCAAGGAGCTGCAGAGGCCACGGCCAGGTGGTGTTCATGTGCTCCTCACACTAAGCAGTACATTTCCTTCTAAAATTACTCGGTCGAAAATGTATTTGTTTTGCATTATTTAATCTTCTCCACCGCCAGCTGCTGGTTTTAGGTCACTCACTTCTCAATGAATTAAAAATAACTTTCTGTGCTGCAGTGAGACATTTTTCAGACGGCGCCTGCTCCTCAGTGCATTGCCTTGTCAGCAGAGCCCTCATCTGAAAACCCGGGGCTGGGCACCACGAGGATCCTCGTGACACCCTGGTCCCGCTACCCCTCTATTCTGCAGCTGTGGCAAGGGGGACGTGGCTCCACGGGACCTCCCAGACCAGTCCAGGAGACTGACCGTTCTCTCATGCTGGCCATCAGGACTTCAGACAAGAATAACCAAGGAGCTGGGCTAGCAGCACACTTTCATACCTCAAAAAAATTAAACAATTAAAGAAACCTCTCATGAGCAGAAGTATTGACCCAGCCCAAATCCCACCACCATGGGCAGGAGTGTCACCCCCAGCACCCACGGGCTGGGCTCTCCCCGGCATCTTGGGGTGGTAATGAGGGTCTGGCCTTGCTCAGGAGAACATCCCCGAGGGGCAGAATGGAGGAGCCCTGAAGAGGTCACGATGGTGCAGCATCAGACCCTTTCCAAAGAGGTCTCTTGGCAAACTCCGGTCCCTCCAGCGCAGGCTGGTCGGTCACGGGCTGCTGCCTGCTCATCCCCACCCACTGCACTTGAGAGACACGACAGGGTGGTTATTAATTAAAATTCACATGTGTGCACATTGAAAAGATCAATAATTTATGCCCATTTCTCCTAAGGTTCCTACAGCAGTTTTGTGACAACAGAGAGGAAAAAAAGCCTATCTCTTTTTTTTGCTTCTGCATTTCCTTCATCACCTCCTACATGCTCAGTGCCCCGAATGTGGGAATTTAAAGAAAACAGTTTCCATGGAGACGCTCCCCTCCACCAGCACCCGCCTGTCCTCCCATCCCTCAGCATCAGTGCTCCTTCACGCTTTCATGCTAAAAATATCGACGACGGGATTTGATTTCCGCCATAGCAATACAGTTTTCTTAGAAAAATAGGAAATTTATAATACACACACCCTCCTCCTCCTCTCCCAGTGTGCAAGGAAGGCTGGGAAGGTTCCTGCTCTCTGCCAGGAATGGGAAAACAAACCCGTGATTAAAAGGAAAGAAGACAAAACCAGGGGAGCTGCAGATGGTGCCGAGACCTGCATCCCTGGAGCAGCCCGACCCGGAGCGGGGAGCTGCCTGCGCTGCCGCCCTGCTCCTCTGCTCGGTGCTGGGGCCTGGTGCCACGTTCTCACTCCCGGCACATCCCAGGCACCTCACCCCTGCTCCCAGAGCATCCTGGGCACCTTGCCCCTGCTCCTGGAGCATCTCAGGCACCTCATCTCTGCTCCTGCAGCATCTTGGCCATCTTGCCCTTGCTCCTGATGCATCCCAGGCTTTCATCCCCCTGGAAGGAGCTGTGGGCACTGGCCTCATGCTGGCTGCCAGGAGGTTGTGGAGCACCATCAGCTTAAAACTGGGGACACATGAGTCACTGCATGACAGCGTCTTCCCTGGGTGGCTCGGCCCCCATGCCTTCTGCACCCGAGAGCCACGCAGCCTCCCCGGCACCATCTCCTCCGTCTGCAGGGCAGCACCACAGCAGACACACAAACATTTCTGCAAATAACAAAACCCCAAGGGGTTGTGAGGGGCTGTCCCAGGCTGCCCAGGACAGTGGTGGAGTCCCCATCCCTGGAGGGGTTTCCAAGCCGTGGAGATGTGGTGCTGAGGGACGTGGTTCAGTGGTGACCTTGCAGCGCTGGGGAATGGTTGAACTCGAAGGTCTTAAAAGTCTTTTCCAACCAAAATGATTCCATGATTCTATAATTCTACCGTAACCATAATTATGATTAATTGGCTACAGCAGGAGGATCACAAACAGCAAACTTTGTGTCTGAGATCAAAAAATGGGTCAGTCGTACAGCTGCAAAATGAGCAATTTCCACCAAGACCCAGAGCTGACATCTCCATGTTGCCGTGTATCGTTTCACCCTAAAGCTCATCTGTTCCTATGAACGTCTCTTACCACCAACACCTTCACCCCAGGCACCAGTATTGAACAAGCGGTGTGTTCTCCAAGTCCTGGTGCTCAGTCACCATTGCTCAGCCCCTCACTCATGACACAGCTCTAGATTGTCACTGCCCCAAACAAGTGACAAGTTTGGTGTTCTCGCTGTTACTTTGTAGGACAGACACTAAGCTGGTGGAGCCCTGCTGAAGTCAAGAGGATGTGTCTGTCTACAGTCAGGGAAGATCTATGAGAAGAGAGCACTAGCACGTAGCACTAATCGGGAGAGGAAAAGGCAGAAAAGAAATCTGCCACACTTCCAATGATTTTTAGGACTGTTCTTCCTTCCTACCAAACTGTTGACAAAAACACAACAAATCCCTCAAATTTTGACCAGCTTCAGTTCCAGTGAGCTGGTCCCTGCCTCTCTGCTCCTTGGAAGGGGTCACAGCCATGGTCTGTCCCGCAGGGACACTCAAGGGTGACCCAGAAAGGATCTGCCTCTAAACCAGCCCTGGCATTCCAGCTCCCTCCAGCCATGCAGAGCTTTGGAGGTCTGATCTTACTCTCTTTACATTTTTATGTACATACTGAAAAGGTGATACCCTGGATGGAAACATCAGCTTTACCTGGGGTGAGCCCCACCAGAGTGACCGAGCGGTTCCCGGGCCCTGTGAACCCGGGCCTGAGCACTGTGAGGGGACTCATGACCACAGCTCAGCTCTGGATGCCCCATTCAAGGTTGGACTTGATGACCCTGGAGGTCCTTTCCAACCATAATGATTCTGTGATTCTGTGATTCTTTTTATTATTTGCATAAATCACTTGGTGGATGGCACACACAAAGCCTCCAACCCTGAGATGATAATAAATTTGGAAGTGCCATAAATAACAGCAAACCCGGCTGCCAAATGAAGCAGGATTTAGATCATTCAAATCCCAGGCTATGAGTTGTCAAATCCAGTTTAATGCTGATAAGTGTGGGATAATAACTCACCACAAACACATCCCTCCTCCCACCCATGTCAGCCCCCCAGGCAAGGCGAGGGCAGGGGGGATCTGCTGCGTGGCCAGGGATGCTGCCCCCGACCAGGGACATCTCCACCCAGCCCGCTGCCCAGCTGCGATGGAGACAGCCAGCGGGATGCCGACGGGTCCTGTCAACTGGAGAACAAAATCTAGGTCTGAAACCGCTCAGGTGGATTGAGAAAGCACAAGGAGGTCATGAAAAATTAAAGGGCTTAGGGAGGCAAGTGAAGGACAGAGCCGTGTCTGGTGATGGGAGAGCCAGACCACCAGCCCACCCACGGGCCCTCTGCGGGGGTCTCCGAGCTGGCAAAGCACTGTCTCTGCTTCCCACCACTCCGCAACAGGAGGTGGAACCCCAGCTCAGAAAGGGGTTTCGAGGAGGATGCAAACCTTTGAGTCACCACTGAATAATTCAGTATGATCCTCAGCCTCCTGAGGAGGACTCCCGGCTCTGAACCTCAGCGACAGCCTGCATGCATCTTGCCTTGCTCAGGAAATTGTGAGACCTTTTCCATTTCACTGCTTAAAAGAGATCCCTTTGGCTTCCCTTTCTGCCTGCCTCTCAGAGAGACGGTTTCTTTTTAACAACCACAACGCAGGTGCTGTCAGCAACGAGGAATCCACGCTGCACATCAGAGCTTTAAATGCGGGCTTGTGGAGTTTTGATGGAGAGTTGTGAATGTAGCAGCGTGCAGGCTTGAACACTGCAAGTGCTTTAAAAGGAACCATGACCTGCTCTCCGTTTCGTAACTTCAGATTTACAAAAGAATAAACCCAAACCAAACTCAGCCCAGCCAACCAAACCCCGGTCCCACCCGCAGACAGCCCAGCCGAGCCTTTCCGTCCCTGGTGCCGACTGGCCGGCAAATGGAGAGTGCTGCTGGGCCAACCCCTCCTGACCCGCGCGCAGCAGGGACCTCCTCAGCAGCTGAGGAGTCATCCTGGCCACTCAGGGACTGGGAACTCTACAGGTTCCCCTCTTGGATGGACAGCCAGGAACACCTCCCATGATGTGAAGCACCCAGCAGCTCCAGGAGGAGCAGGACCCAGCCCCATGCCCCCCAGCACAGCTGCAGCCTGCGACAGAGCCAGACCTCCTGGCCTCCACCCCACATCCAGAGCAAAAAGCTCATCCAAAGACCTGAACGCAGCTTTCTTCACTGCCTGTGAAAAAGCGTTAGCAAGGAACCAAACCGAGGAGGACCACAGCTGCAGAAAAGCTGGGCCTGGGCAAGGCTATGGAGCTGGAAGGGGACAGGGCAGTGGCACCCAAGTCCCACCAGAATGGAGCAAAGTGCCACTCACAGGGTGACCATATCTGAGCCCGGGCCATCAATCCTCCCCAAACTGTGTGGTCCACAGCAGGGGGGAGTGGGGCGGGAGGGGAGAGGCCAGCAGAGGTTAAACTGGGATCTAATGGCATGCAAAATCACATGTGATTGATCTGTGCTGATTTTCCCCTGCTGAGGTGAATGATACTCTGGCAAACAGAAATCAATTCCACTGCATTAAGCCCAGTAAGGATCTGGTATCCTCAGCAAAAGGCCCTGAAACTCCTCTGCTCACCGACACCATGAAGCACAGCATGGCACGGCACGGCGTAGTATGGAACAGCACACATGGCACGGCACAGCATGGAACGGCACAGCATGGAACGGCACAGCACGGCATGGCACAGCACAGCATGGAACGGCACGGCACAGCATGGAATGGCACACAAGGCACAGCAGAGCATGGCGCAGCACGGCACAGCGTGGCACTGCACAGCATGGCACGGCACATGCACCTGCCCAAGCCCTCTGTCCCAGCTGGGCCAGGGCTGTGGCGAAGGAGGGAGGACAGGCTCTGTGGAAAAGCCACCTGGCCTGGGCACCTCCCAGCCCTGGCACAGCCCAGGCCCGTTCCTCTGGAGTCCTGCTTTCCGCAGGGACGGGGCTGGAGGCGCAGCTCGGGGTCGGAGCCCCGGCAGCGCCAGGCAGGGCTGGGCGCGCTGCTGAGCTCTGCCGGGTACGGCTCCTTGTTGTGGCAATGCAATGCTGCGGAGCCAGCAGCAGCTGCTCTTCTTGCCCAGAATGGAATAACTCTCCTAGATTTCAGTGCTAAAAATACTGGCACATTCAGAAATTCTCTGCCCTTGTTATAGCAAAGAATAACTTAGTGCTACCGGCCTAGACGAAAGAACTTTCCATCTGGCAGCTCCCCCAGTGCCTCCCCGCAGCATCCCTCACTGCAGCACCCACTGCACGGTGGAAAGAGGGGGGAGAACGTGAATCTACATCTCTCCCACCATCCTCACAAGGTTCAATTCACTGCAGGTGCTAGAAATGAGAGTTCAGGAGAGATCATCTCATGGAGGCGTTCAGCATGAAGGTGCACGGAGAGCAGGGGCTCCGCAGTGCCCGGGTGCTGTGTCCCCGTTACAAGGCAGTGGCAATCGAACGCTCCCCCAGCGCTGGGTGTGATGAGCAGAAACCACACAGCTCAAAACACGATGGGTCCGTTCATTAACAGAAGCAGAATAATGAGATAGAAAGGAAAGCCAACAGCAGCCTTCAGACAGAACCGTAACTTAGTACGGCACTTGACAGATGCTTCTTTTTCACCCCAACACATCTTGACTTCACAGAGTCCCATCACAGCTGACTGCACAGGCACAAGGGCGCACCAAAGGACAGGAGCCTCCACCTCAAGCCTCCATTTCTCCCAATCCTTCTTACCTCCACCCTCCATTTCTCTCCTGCTGGACTCAAATCTATCCCTGCCTGGCTGGTGCCACTTGTCTTGTTAACTGCAAGCTCTTCAAAGCGACATTCCTGGGGTGGTACTGGGCTCAGTGGAGTCCTGGATCATGACCAGGGCTCCAAAGCACGACGGGACTGTCAACTAGAGTAGATTTCTGCAATCATAACTCCTGCAATCATCCCAGCACAGAGCAGGAACATGCTCATTCTCGCTCACCCTACCAAACGTGAGACCCAGGAGATGTAACGGGCTCTGGCCCCACACAGTGTAGCCATGACCCTGCATCCAGGAGTGACAAACTGCAGCTTCTGGGAACGGACGACTCTTCCCAAGAAGCACAGGGAGAGGAGGGAAGAGCTATGGCTGGAAGGTGAAGGTATGTCCTGCTGCCCAGCCATCCCTTGCCCTCTCACCGTGCAGGGATGACCAAGGAGCACAGCGGAGAGGTGAGAGAGGAGCTGAAATGCAGAGGTGTGGGGGGATCGGTCTGTGACAGGCTGGGGTCCTGCCCCTCCCAGGATATGATGTGCCACAGGGGTGGGAAACCCCCAGTGCTCTGGGCAGGAACACCCACCCTGAGGGAGCTCTCGCTGGTTGTGGACCTGCACATGCAGCGCCAAACTCCTCTGTCATCATTAAGATGCACAACTCGTTAGCTCTTGGATTAATGACAATTTTTAATTGGTCAGGCTATTGAAACCTTATAGAGCTGTTACACATCACACCTGTGATGGCAGAACAGCATGTTAATCAAGGCAATTAGCATGGGACGTGGAGAATCTCTCTACCAGCGTGAATAATCCTTCCACTTGGAGAGGAAAGTTAGCAGCTGCTTTGGGGTGTCCCGGAGCACCTTGCTTTGCAGGAGACCTGGGCGGGTGGGTGCTCCCTGCCCAGGAGCGCACAGCATCTGCGGGCAACGGCTTACACCCCGTGAAGACCCCAGCCCCCGCCAAGCAGCAGGAAGGACCATGCCCACACCAGTGCCCACAGCCCCTCCTGGCACCTGGGGAGGGTGAGAGCCGGGCACCACAACGGCCAGTACTGTCCTCCTCTGAGGTACCCACAAACACTGAGGTGAGGGGGAAGGTGGCACTGCCGCTCGTGGGAAGCAGACATGCGCTCAGCTCTGTGTGCAATGGAAGACATTTAAAGATGTGCCTTAATAATCCTGATCGTGGTGGGACAGACGCTGTGAGCATGCTTAACAATCACCAAACATGCCCGACAGACTGCAGTAATGTCCAAGCAAACTAAACCCATCATGAGTTGTGCCGTTACCAAAAACCATCATTTCCCGCTTTACTTTTCTTCCCTTTTACGGTTCTTTTCTACATTCTTCCTCTTGCGCACACGCACACACAAGTACCGCCGGCCATCACACGCCGACATTTCTGCAGTGGACGGGGACCAGAGGAGACCACCTGGGAAGGGACACGGGCTGACAGCAGCTTGCGTGCACCCACCACCGCTCCCTGGTGACAGCATGTCCCCACAGCCCATGCCCCTGACCCCCCAAGCCCCTACACTGATTACGCCTCTCCTGGACCCCATGCCTGGGGTTTATGCCTGGGCTGTGCTGCTGAGCAGGCTCCTGCTGCCAGGATGCCCAGACGACTCATCCGACTGTACTCCGTGCCTTGGCTCGCTGCGCGATGTACGTTGCCACCCTTGTGCCAAGAGACTTAGAGGCACACCAGGCACACAACCTCCTCAATGTGGCTGATCTGGGCTTAGCAATGGCAACAGAAAACCCAGGTCTGCCTGCAAAAATGCACTCCTGACATAAATCAGACTCTGTAAAAAGCACCTGAGCATCAAGCGAGTCTCCACTTCACCCTTTCTGCACTAACACCTTTAAAAACTCAAAGGATTTCTGCAAACCTTGGGCTCTCTACCAGGTCTGCCACAAGACCATCTGGGCACTTCTCATTCATGGGCATAAAGGAATAAGTAACCCAGGACATGGTCTGGGGTCCAAATATCTCCCAAAAACCCGTAGTTTCCAGTGACGTCACTAGTTGCTGAAACCTGACCAGCTGACACAGGAAACACAAATTCAGAGACATTCACAATATCCAGCTCTTTGTGTCTAGAAGATCTTTATCTTCAGCAGGATCGCAACTACTGCTTTTCTAGCAAGATCAGCGTCGTGGTGACCACTACAGCCATGGCTCTGGCCACCAGCACATGCGTGTATTCCCGAGATGCTGCCCCACAGACCCAGGAACCCCTGACACGCGTACAGCCCCATGAAATTACTGTCACAGCAAAGGGGTTGGTGAGCAGGCACCACGGTGGGTGCTTTGCCAACGCGCTCAGCGTGCCATGCGTTCTGTCTTTCTGGTCATCTTGCTGAAGCCATCTGTTAGCTTATCAGCAAAACCTATTGATTTTTCAAAAATTTTAATTAGAAGTACCCAAATGTCAGCTAAGCGAGTAAAATTTGGAAGCAGCAAGCTCTCCCCTCATGTATAGCAGCTGTTTTCAGCTTATGACCAAAATTTGTTACCATCTTGCACTGATGTCACTGTCTGTCTCCTGATTCCAGCCTGGTGCCCCAGGAACAAGCTGAACGCAGCGGCACAACCCGCAGGAACCGCTGCAGGGATCTCCTCCCGCCAGTGGGGTTTCTAACAGGACACGGACACAGAGCAAGCATCCAACCATGAGCACCCCTCACTGGGACTTACTCCATGAAGGATCACAAAATACTTCACAAACATGAAGACGCACAGAAACAATTTTACCAGTAGGCAACCCTGGGCACGGGATGACTCACTGAGCTGCCCAAGTTTCCTTAGCCACACCCACCGTCTGGGCTGCTTGGCTCAGGATTTCAGGGAATTTCTCCATTTTCTCCTCCATCCCAGTTTTCCAACACCTGGGTGTAGCTGAGAGCCTGCAGCCAGGAGCAGGGCAGAGTGTAAGGTTTCTCACGGGGTCCTCCCTTGCCAGCCAAGGACTCTGCTGCCCACAGGTCCCCTCCAAGTCTGCCAGAAGAGGGTTCCCCTGGCTGTAAGGTCCAAAGACCTTCTAGCCATTCAGCTCTTCTAGCAATTCAAGCTCTACAGGCAGTGTCTGTAGGACCCATCCCAGGTGTCGACCATGGCACAGCCCTCGAGCATGGGCACATTTCAGATCTCAGTACCCCCAGGTCTGACAGGATGGACATCACAACTATTCACTTTCTCTCCGGCTATGAGGTGAGGTGCTTCACTCTGATCTCCTCTGAAGCTCCTGGGACCAGACATCTCTTCACCAAGTACCACAGCTGGTCAGACACATGCTTGCTGGAGACTGTGGCCCTTGGGGCTCATGTTGAGTTCAGCCCTGGGATAGTCCTTCCCTAAAGCTGAAAAGCCGCAATCATAGAATCACAGAATCTTTTAGGTTGGAAGAGACCTTTAAGAGCATCAAGTCCAACCATTCCCCAGCACTGCCAGGGCACCACTAACCCATGGCCCTCAGCACCACATCTCCACGGCTTGGAAACCCCTCCAGGGATGGGGACTCCACCACTGTCCTGGACAGCCCACACCAGCCCTTGACAACCCTTGTGGGGAAGGAATGATGGTGACACAGCTCAGAGTATGCTTTAGAAAGGTAATAGAGCAAAGAGCAAAATGGGACAAGGATAGTTTATTGCAAGGGTGTGTAGATAGGCTGGACCCATTGCAGAGTTTTCCTAAAGACACCTGAAAAAAGAGCGTCTCTTGGGCTGCCAGCACAGGGGCATCCAGGGATGAGGCAGCAGCGAGGGAGGAAGACAGCGGTGAGACATGGTGGGTGCAGCACACACCGGGGAATGGGAGGAGGCCAGCAGGGAACGCAGCCGATGGGAGATAAACACCTTTGACACTGAGCAGCTGAGCCTTCTCAGCCATTATCTACCTCTAAAGAAAGCACACGGAAGCCGCAGCGTTCAGAGAGCACTGGTATTTCAAAGAATGTGCTTCATATCCCGAGTCTATATTTAGGGGAAAGCAAACACACTAGAGCTATGTACAGACAGTCCCTGGCATTTGTTGCATAGATTTGAATTTAATCAGCTAAAGATGGCTTAATCCAACATCTGGGGCTGCATCGAGTAAGAAGGCGCCACAAAGGGATTTCTTTCATGCTGGGCTCCAGCAGCTGTGGTGCCGGTGACGCTGCCCAAAGTAAGGGGCCGTACCTGCCCCATCCAAGCCACCCCGTGTCCCGGCAAACCAGGCATTTCAACTGCTCCACCAAGAGCACTTCTGCACCTCTCCATTCCAGTCCCATCGCCTGTGGGTCGCTTCGCTCATCCTCTAGCTCAGAGTCCCCTCCCCAGGAGGTAACGTGGTCCATCGGCACCCATCACTGCCCTCCCCACTGTCTTTGGGAAGAGGCACTGCCCAGCGTCCTCCCTTCGGGATGCGCCCTGTTCCCATGGCCAGCAGTCGCCATCGGGCTGCTGGGGCTCTGCCACCACACCATGCCCACCCACAATGTCCACCACGGCTCCACCGCTCCTCGCCCGGGGCACAAACCCCTCACGAAGCAGTGCAAAAGCTCATGTTAACCCATGAAGAGCTTGACAGAGCCCCTGCACGGGGCCAGTCCACAACATACGTTTTGTCTGCTCATTTAAAACACGCCATAAACTACATTTTCTGCCTGCTCCACGGCGGGAGCTGATGTCTGTGCCATCACTTTCAATCTGCCCCTGGAAGAGCTTGTCTCAAGACATTTTCCATGCAGTATTTTAATTAAACTTTCTTTCTTTCAATTTCACGTTAGGTTCATTAAGTGATGTTCTGAGCCACTGAAATGAAATGCTTCAAAGTAATTTGTGCAGCAGCTGAAGGAGGAGATTACAGCTATAAAGAAGCCCATCTCCTGAGCTCTGCTCTCCTGGCTGGTATCAGGTCGCAGCGTGTGTGTGTCCATGTCTGTACCTGGCAGCATTTAGCATCATTTGAGGTAATGGTCCAGAAAATGCGAGAGGCACCAGGCTCCGCAGAGCCCGGCCCAGCCTCAGCGCAGCGCAGGCAGCGGTGACCGGAGGAGGAACCTGCCTGGAAGCGAAGCCTGGAGCCAAGCCTGGGGAGCAAGCAGCACTCCGGTGACGTACCTGCTGCCTCCACCTCAGAGATGCCCCATGGGCTGTCTAAGAAAGCATTCCATCCTCCTGGGAAGTAACAGAGTGAAAAACACTTTGTTCATAAATTCCAAGTGTAAATAACAAATATTTCTCTTTGAAACCGATCAGGAATGTCACATCCACACCCGGCTGTCCTGCTCTTAGACAAGACCTGATGCACTGCAGGAATACCTCCTCCTCTCTGCCCAAAAAAACCAATAACCTCGCTTACCTGCCTGAGGGGTAAATCACTGCTCACTCTTTTATCTGAAATGGGGAGGTCACGGTCACGCTATTTTTAGGATCTGCTAGGTTGTGATAACAAGAACTCATCTTTAACATTTAATGTCTTTAAGCTTAAAGATGTCCACAGCTGGATCCCAGCCAGGCTGCTTCTCATCATCATCATCATCTGCAAGAAATATATTTGTAATGGAACACTGAAGGACCCTTCAATAATACACGACAAGAGGGACCTGCTGATCACTCTCCAGTAAAGCCTTCTCATTAGCAGAAACCAGTCTGTTAATTTTCACTGAGTTAAGCATGCAAACGACCAGGATTCCAGAGAGCTGGAAGAGAACAGATCCTCTGGAGCAGTTTGGAGAGCTTAGGAAGTTCCTCTGCTTTCCTGATGATGTGCGTCGTGAGAACTTATTCCAGGGTTATGACTGGGGTAGGTGATGCATGGACGGTGTCACCGCTGCACAGGGACCTCAACTCCCATCACCCTCGGTGCTGAGCTCCTACCCCAGGAGGTTCCCCAAAGCACCACTCAGCCCACTGGCTCCATGTGCCTTTGGGGACGTCCCAACATGAACACGCTCATGTCCATTCTCCAGGCGACCAGTCCAGGGGACTCCTCCATGCAGAGCAAACAGGCTGTGGGGTATCTTGCCACTGCAGCACCCAGCTCACCAAGCTGTCCGCCACCAGCCCAGGGCAGCCACGGAGCCGCGCCTGGCATGCCGGCAAATTCCACTGCAGTCCTCTTGCTTTTCATTTTTAATTAATCATTCTATCGCGGATTTTGTCCTCTTGGAAGGAAAGTTTATTTGGATTTATGTTAATCTATCTTTAGTGGAAGGAAGCAGACAAACCTTGTTATCAGGGAATAAACTCCAGGATGTATTATGCTTCTGAATGGAAGCACGGACACTCATGAGATCAAATGAAAACCCTCTCCCAGTCAGATGGGATTTAATTAAGTTGATTCTGACAGGGAATTAAAGGTCTTTGCTGGGAGCTCTGTTTCTGGAGTCGGGGCTGTATCACTGAAGCAAGACACGGTACTTCCCAAGGCACTATTAGTATAAAGCATTTTGGACAAAACTGTTAGACTGAGATGATCTTGGCATTGTTCATCCGCCACAGCGCGGGAGCCAGAGTCGGAGTTGAACCTGGTTGTTCCTTGTGAGGTCGTATTGGTAACACAGCAAAATTAATTAGAGTGCATGGAAAATTGACTTGTTTATTCTGAAACTGGTGACAAACGCCGAGTCAAATACAGAAAGTGATCCTGCAACAGGGGCAGAAAACTATCGCTTGCTGGGACATGGCAGCTGTGATTGGCAAAGATCCACACGCACCAGCGACACCAGTGAGCTTTTAGTGAAACATCCCATTCTCAGGTCCACCAATTTTCCATCAAACTATGAGTAATTCTGCTTAAACAGTTGATGGCAGTGGCATTCAGGTGTGCAGAAGATAAAAGGTAATCAATAATTTCCAGGGAGTATAGCCCTTCCTGTTCCCCACAGTCACCTCCGGCTGAGGGACGTTTTGGACCTTGGCCGGTCACAGGCTCACACCAACCCCTGATTTACGGCGCAGGCTGGGAAGCAAAATAACCTGGATTTGAACAGTCTTTTGCAGCATCACCATTGAAAACACTGCGCTTTACCCATTTCTTTTTTTTTTTTTTGACAACTATGTAATTTCCCAAGTGTTCAGAAAAGAAGATGAAGAACTATTTTTCTTCTGTTGTCCACGCTTTGTCAAATAAAGCTCCGGTTCATGGTGAAGAGCGTAACTCCACGTCTATCACAGATGAACACAAGCCAGCTACTGACATGAGTAGAACAGAGTGAGTTGGGGAAAGGGCTTGGATCCAGCAGAAGAAGGGTTATGGAGTGTCTCAAGCACCCATGGTCAACACCAAACGAACATAATTATACAACACCCAACAATTTCCACTGAAAACTCTCAGGGATAAACAACACATTCTCTTACAGACCATGTTCTAGAAACAATTTCATCGTCACCACACCTCTGTGAGGTAAGAGCCAGGTACCCGGCTCTGGTCCTCCCCATGTTGTCAACAACACAGCAGGTTACCAGATGTCAGCAGATGTTGGGCAACACTGCTTTTATATGCTATCTATGGCCTGCTCAACGGTTATCTGAAGACAAGGCACGGGGCTTCCCTCTCCTCACACTGCTGCCCATTGAGGTTCACCAACAAATGAAGGACATCACAGAGAACAGAAGCAAACCCTATTTTCAGTCTGAGTCCCAGCTCAGAGCTTCCCACCCAGACACCGCAGCATCACCCACCTCCAGCGACTCCCAGCATCGCTGCCAGCCCAGCCAAGCCTTCTCAAGGCTGGAGGTGCCCTGTAACCTTCATGAATTTGGGACAACCTCTGCTACAAAGAGGGATGGGTGCCCTGAACACTCACACACACCTGCCCCAGGTGGGAGGATGCCACATCCAAAACCTGGCACTCGACATCGGTTCACACCAGGAAGGAGGAGCAGCAGTTTCTGGTGACAGATGACATCATGCTGTCAATGCCCCATCCTCCTTATGCTGCTTTGTTTCCGGCCTGGTACAGCCAGCACCAGCCGTAACTGCTTGTGTAGGCTTCCACTGCGCCGTGACGGGAGAGCTGTGGATGCTCCAATATTCTGGAGCAAGCTCTGGGCAGAGCAGAAGGCTGCCCTGAAGCTGTCTGCATGCTAGGCGAGATGGGGCTTCCTCCCAGGGACAGGGGACACTGCCAAGGGGGGGACAAGGAGCGGCATCGCTCCCCCAGACAGCCACCACAGCCCCTGTGGCTGCAGAACAGCCAAGGGCTGGCGTGGTCCCGTCCAACGCCCAGGCACACGCTGTGGATGTCAGCAGTTGTGCTGGGAAGCTGCTCCCCACTCTAATGAAAATCTGGGGATTACTTAACTCCAAATGGAGCACGCAAACCGCGCTATGGGCTGCAAGCACATATCTGGGCTTCTTTCAGAAGGGGAAAAAGGGAAAATACTCATTAACCTCAGTTGTTGGAAGAACGCCCTGCAGAAATGTGACTCAGAATGGGTCACAAATCATAAAATAATAATAATAAAAAAGCCACAATGCTCTGGGGACATTAAGTGATTACAGAGAGTTGTTATTTGGCTGATTTTCACACTTCATTAACATATGCATAATTTAACAACTGAACGTGCTGAGGGCTGGCAAGACATAAGAGCCACCTTCTTGAAATGCGAACTGTAAATTGGGACGGCCACAGTCAGATTTTTTTTTTAAATCTTGATGGAAAAGCAACAGACATCAAATCTAGGCCTTCAGTAGAAGGAACCAATTTTCAGAGACCGAGGACCAAGTAGAGAGCTGCCTTGGAAAGGAGCGAGGCTGCAACGTGGCCGAGAGCACCCAGTTACACAGCTGGGAGCCGCTTCAAAGCAGTTTAACGCAGAACGAGACAAATCCAGGTGAAAACAACACAGTGACCCTGTGACTTCCTGCTAAAAAAGGTGCACACATCCTGCTGGTCAGCGAGGGACTTGGTGTTCATGGGCTGTGCCCAACCAGCCCGTGCCAGAGGGTCTGGCCCCTCTGACACACAGCAAGACAGACTGACTCTGACTGTCCAGGCTGCCCCACAGATTAATTGCTACTAGTAATTAACAGCCTGGTGGACCCCAGGAGTGCTTCTGCCATACGCACAGACAGAGAGGAAGATCTGTTCAACATATCGGGCCCCAGACCTGCAAGCTGGTCCACAGAACACCATGAAACCCAGGAGCACTTTGGGCAAGCTGGAGCATCCTCGCTGCTGCTGGGACGCCCTGCCCAGTCCTGGCACCCTGGCCCAGCGCTGGCACCTCAGCCCGGTGCTCCCTGCTGTGCAGCATCCCCCCAGCCAGGACCTGGTGCTGGGGAGCCTCCAAAATCTGCTTTATGTTCAGGTGGAAGGGCTGCAGTGCAGGCAGCAGAGGAAGTGCCACCCCCAGGCAGCTCCTTGGGAAGGGTGGAAGGGCTACGGCGGGTGGGGTGAGCCCTCTGCATGGGGCACCCATGGGTGCTGCTGGGCATGATCCACAGACACAGGGGGCTGGGATGAGGAAGCTTTCCAGTCACCCTCCAGCATTTTCTTTTCCACGTTATGGCCGAGCAGCCCAGCCCTGGTTTATTAACACCTATTTTTAATCCCCTCCAGAGTGCTCTGCTTTACCAAGCCCTTTCTTTGGGGCTTGGTTCCTCTACCTTTGATCTGCTAATTGGCTTTCAGAGTCCTTTTATGATGCTTCCACACAAAAATCTACTCTTTCACTGCCTGACTTGCACCACCTTTCTAACTGGGCTTCCTGCCCTCCCGCCAGGCCCCCACCGCTCCCTGCTCGCCCCCAGCCCACCCGCACCCAGCAGCAGGATTGCACCGGAATGTTGGCATCGTGCTGGTGTCCCACAGCTCACCACGGGCGAGAGTTTCCCTGGTGGGACTGTCCACTCCTGCTCAACCAGCGTAGAGGGTGGGCAGACTTCTGGGAGTCACCATCAGAGCAGGTGACCTTCAGCAGGCTCACTCCCCTTCCAGTGGGGAGAAACTAGGGCAGGAAACAAAGACGGCTCATCCAAACCAAGATCACCGCATTTACATGGAAGGGGCAATGCCAAGATGTACCAGACCACGCAGGGCCCTGGGCAGCTGCCAGCCCTCGTTCACACACGGTGGCAGCAGCCCGCTCCATCAGCTGTGACTTCAGGGGACCAACACAGAATCATAAAATCACAGACTGGTTTGGGTTAGAAGGAACCTTTAAAGCTCACCTCATCCAACCCCCTGCAGGGAGCAGGGACATCTGCAACTAGAGCAGGTTGCTCAGAGCCCCAGCCAACCTCACCTGCAATGGTTCCAGGGATGGGGCAGCCACCACCTCTCTGGGCACCCTGGGCCATGCTCTCACCACTCTCAGCATCGAAAATTTCTTCCTCATGCCCTATCTATATCTCCCTTCTTTTAGTTTAAAGCCATCACCCCTTGTCCTGTCACAACAGTCCCTGCTGAAAAGACTGTCCCCATCTTTCTGATAGGCCCCCTGAAAGGCCATCATAAGGTCTCCCCGGAGCCTTCTCTTCTCAGACACCACACCGCAGGTCATGCAGCCATGGCTGTGTCCAACAGCACCCTGGACGAGCAGCTCAGGGCCTGTGCTGCCCATCGCGGGGGTGCCCGATCAAGCGAGGTCCCAGCCCCAGCACTGGGGGCTCTGGCGGCACCCAAGTGGGGCTGTGCAGGCGGGACAAGAAAGGGAGACTCGGCACAAGGAGACCTACAAGCTAAAGAGAAAAGGACGGTTCAAATGGTGGAGAGATGAGGCTTTTGCAACAAAAAACAATCTCTCACTCCTTTTCCCTGGCAATCTGTGGCAGCCACATTTCTAGCAACCGTTCCAGACTAATTTCTCCATATTTTAACAGATGTTCTGTTTATGAAACTGCAAGAGGATTTAGGACTTATGAATAATGCCATGAGGTCTGGGAGATGTTTCTTTCTATGATTAACTGACCATAGGCCATTTGTTTTACAACAAAGATGCTCAATGATCCATGCACACTGATTTATTCAGACCCTGTCTATCGTAATGGTTGACATCTCCTCGGCACCCTTCATTAGCATCCACACTACAACGGACGGATGCAGATCGTGCGAGCAAGTCCCCATTGCTCTCCATGATCACCCATTAGCTAGGGCAGAATCAACTGGCAGGAGACCCAAGCTCATGATGAGGGGCACCCAACAACTGGCAAACCAGATTTCACAAGTAAAGCAAGTTGGTGAAGCCCTGCTTTAAAGTCACCCCTGGCACCCTGCTAACCAGGGCATTTTTGCATGTTTCTGATTTTAGATATAATAATATTTGCTGCAGAGATAACAGGGCAACCTCTTTGGCTCAGTGGGACCACCGCCCTTCGCGCTGCCCACTGGCCACTCAACACGCCCAGCAGCAGCTTCATCTTTGCTAACGAGCCTCAGCAGCAACGAGGATCCCAGAGTGACACGCATCTCCCAGATATGAAGGAAGGCAAAAGCTGAACCTTTCGGCTGAGAGTCTCGAACGGTGAACAGTGTCTGTCCGGTACTGTAGGTCAGCAATAAATAAATTGGGTCAAGTAAATAACAGTCTTGTCATACCAGACACTCCCTGACATCGTTTGCAGCGAAACACTGCTGCGCTGAGGCAGTGTGAGAACTGGCAAGAGGATCTCACTCTAAACCAAAGTGGAACTGACAAAAACACCTTAATTGTCCAAATTAAGCAGCTGACGGTACACGCCTGGCATCATCCAGGTACCACAGAGCTGCTTTCCACAAGCACTTCATTTTGATAGGACCAAGTTCCAGGACAAGCAAATTTGCTGCTGGAAAGGTTATTTTCATTCCGACTTCGGCTCTTAATGAATGAACAAGAAATTTTATGACTACAAAAGTGACTTTTTCTCCACCAAATGAAGCACAGCAATGCCTGGATGGCACTTAATGTTGTTTTGTTTTGCTGCACATAAATAATTACGAGTGAGGATGCAGTACTTTGAAGTTGAACTTAGGAGTATGAGCAAAGCTACAGTGAGAGTAATAAATTATGCAAAACTATTTGTGCTTGGAATGTCAATGTTCCAAGATGATGCAAATAGGCACTTTTTGAACCTCTTCTAAAAACCTAAAGAAGCCTTGGGACCAAACCATATGGTTCAAGTCAGCTACCCATAGCAAGCTTAATGCTTCCGCCAGCCAGCAAGGATTTGGTCAATTAGTTTATTAATGTGTTTGTGCAAACACAGAGAAATAGAGTTGCGGAAAGTCTCCTCAATTTCTCTCTGCCAAACTTACTGAGCACCATAGGGCTGAAAAAATGTCTATCTAAAAAATGAGACAAAAACTACAACCCACCCCGCATCAGTCCCAAGCACCGACAGGCAGAAGTGAAGACCCCATCAGCTGGACGTGGCTTGAGCAGAGCTGTGTCCTACCAGAGGTCAGCGGGAACAGGTTTTTACCACTTTGAAAATCTATGAAATCTTCAGTGGAAAGCTGCCGTTTCAGTTAGTTTATTATTATATATCCTTGGCTGAGGATGAGGAATATCTAATTATACTAATTGCTTCTGGTTTGGGAACAGATCCTTTACACTTGGATAAAGGTGCCTATAAACAACAGCGTTTCTGCCTGCTCAGGCTGCGGGTCAGGTTTTACACGCTCTGAGAAGATTAACTTTATTCCTAGTGAAGAATTTAATTACAGGAAGTGATTAGCCGAGTGCTCCCAGTCAATACAGCTGCAGCATGAGCGGCTCAGGAGCGTGCGCGCTCCTGTTACCTGGGAAGCCCAAGGACGGCAAAATTGCAGCAGAGCTGTTTGGGTTTAAGTGATACCAGCAGGACCTGGATCTCCACAGGCCAATTACAGCATGCTGACTCATGCAACATTCAGCAGGGCTGGAAAGGGGGGAAACCAATAAAAAGACAGCAGGGGACTGAAACTCCATTTTAAAACACAGGAATAGCATCATTTTATAGGCTTCTTGTTTTCTAATTGCAAGACGGCAAAAATCAATGCCTTTTGGAAAGTAAAAGAAACGCACGCAGCAAACTGCTTGCAAACCCTGCTAGCAAGAAAACAGTGCTTGTCGATAATATAAATATTGTTTTCCCTATCCTTTGGAGAGGCATGGGACAAAAGAATGCCTTGAATATTTCCCATCTGCTTCAACGGTTTTCACTACAGGTTAATAACAGTACCAGCAGCTATTCGCTAAGCAAGAAAAAACTGTAATTAAATATACCTAAAATAGCCTTCCAGCCTCCAAATAGCACTGCCAAGAGCGTAACAAAAGCTAAATCCGACACTCCAGCCAAGCTGTCTACTGCCATTCTCACACTGGAGGTAACCCAGCGCAGCGGTTAAAACAAGCTTCTGTTGCAATGTACAGCCAAGCAGGGGAACCATTCAAACTGCGCCAGCCCCCAGCACCCACAGAGCAACCAGTCCAGGCTGGGGCACCCACAGAGTGACTGGACACTTCAGCCCTGGCTCCCAGAAAGGCACCTTTGCAGAGACCACTGAAGGACAGGAGTAAATGCCACCTAAACCCAAACATCAGCTCTGCAGAATCCAAGTCTTCCCAAGCACTCTCTCAAGACAGGATTTTTCTCCACAAAGTGGTAGAGTCCCCATCCCTGGAGGGGTTTCAAAGCTGTGGAGATGTGGTGCTGAGGGACATGGGTTAGTGGTGACCTGGCAGCGCTCAAATAACGGTTCGACTCAGCCGCGGCGGGCTTACAGCAGGGATGCTTTCATTTGAAGGCCTGAGACTGCACATGCAGAGGGAAAAAGCCTTCTTTTTCTGGCAAATCCTAGTCCGCCAGATTTCATCACCTTGTCAATAACTTCGCACATTGTCAGAAACAGATTGCGAGCAAAGAAAGATGTTTGGTGAGGCAGTAGCTTTCGGAAGATGGAGAACAAAGTGCCACAAAAGTCAGGATTTGAGCTGCACAGCGGCACTTCAAACCAGGGCACATCCCCTGTCTGGAGTCATGACGGTCATTTCTAGCCAGCAAAGTGAACAGCTCCATATTCTCCAGCCTGGCTGTGTTAGCACCTTGCAAAGGAAGAGCCACAAAGCAGAGCAGGCCGCTGTGGTGGCCCCGTCTGGAGAGGAACGCTGGCACTGGCCGTGCTCACCACGGCAATCGCTCCCCGTGGCCAAGCCACGGTGTATAAACACACCCAGGACTTTGGTTTGGGTGCTTCGCCCACGCCCAGCACATGGAGAGACGGGGCAGAACCTCCAGCCTCGCAGGGATGGACACCTCCCATGGATGGGGACACGAGCGTCCCTAAGGAGACACCTCCCTCCATAAAGTGCTAGGAGAGGTAAAACAAATCTAAAAACAACCTTGCAGCTTTAACAGCGGGTTTCTCTCTGGAGAGCAAGCAGAGCTCTCTCTTAATTAAAGAAACAGCCTGTAAGAATAAAGCTGCAAAGCCTCGTCGGTTCCCAGGGCTGTGTGGGCTCCTGGCAAGGGGAAGCACACCAGACGTGAGCACAATTTGGAGCAATCTCTGGCAGCTTCTCTCTAAATACAGCTCTGTGCAGAGTCCCTCCTCCTGCCTCCGAAGGAAGTCCCTGTCTCACCCCGCTCTGCTCTCCTGCTGCTCCGTCACCAGCAGGTCCATCGCTGGAGTCACCTGCCCTGCGAGGAGCTGGAGAGCCGGGGAACGGTAGGTTTGAGGGAAGAAAAAGGGTAAGGTTTGGTGCCCCAGCAACAGAACCTGCCCTTTAGTAGTAAAATATATAGGGAATAAAATGAACTGGAGCTCCCAAGCCTCCAAGCAGAGCAAAGATAAGTGCCAAAGTCCACAGCTTTGAATTTGTCACCTCACTAGGCAGCAGCATTAGAGATGGCCGCAGTGCTGCTGTCCCGCCATGATGTCCATGTGCCCTGTGATGCCACCCAGTGCTGCGGGTGGCTGCGCATCCACCCATGGGGACAGGAACACACCCAGGATCCTGCCATGGGAGTTCCACCTGCTTCACCTGAGCTGTCCTAAGGACACTCCACGCAGCCTCCCAACTGCTCCCAGGGTAAGGGGGTTCATCTCTTCTCTTCCCCCTTCCCCCTAATAAGTGCCAAGCCTGGCACGCAGGAGCAGGTTTAACTCGCGGTCACGATAAGCATAGCGTGTGCAGCCAAGCACACAGGTACATGAGGAGGCAAGTGAAGACACAACCAACTGCCTTCTGCTGTGTGGCTGTTGGGTGTGCAGCTGCTCATCCCTTGAGAAAGGGCGTCCCAGAACAGCTTGTCAACATTCCTCTGTCCTTCTGCCTCCTTCCGCAGGTGAAATACCCCCATCAGAAAGGGAGATGGTGTCTACGTGCCACACAGAAAACCCTCGTGCAAAGAGGGCAACTCGTACTTCGACTGGTTTTAGCTGTCCAAGGAGATGGTAGGAAAGGTGACAAGTCAAAGCTCTCTACCGCCAATGACCTCGAGCAACACAGACAAGCCGTACAGCAACAATTCTCCTGTCCTGGTGCCTAAACCACATGGGACATCAGGACTGCACAGCCAGAGGCGTTGGGACCAGGACCTCGCATCGGTACAGACAGACAGAGCTGGTGACGAAGCTCTGCGGCCGCATCTGTATCATCAGAGATGGGAGGAACGAGGGGATGTGCTGGCCAGGACCTGCGGACCAGGACACTAATGGGCAACCTTCAGACAGAAACTGAGGGCAGCACTTAGCCCCAGGAACCGAACTTAGAGCAAGGCTAATTGTATTAAGGCCCACACAGCGTACCGCTTTGTTGGTAATGAGTTTAGGCTTTGGGAGCTGAGAATTCCATCTGCAAGAGCAGACTGTGGAAGGATTCAGCTATTAATAGCCACTGGTACATGCTTACTTCCAGCTGAGGGACACGAGGGGGGAGGAGACAACCAGATGGAGATAATGCATTAGGGTGACACAAAGCCAAAAAAAGGATGATCCACTTCCCCACATCCTCACACACATCTCAGGCTTGCAGCAGAGAGCAAACAAAGTGTCACATGTGATTAACTCACAAACACCCTAATTAGAAAGTTCTTACATTAGATCAAATGTCCAGACATGATAAGACTTCACTGTCTCTTCCTAAGAGCCCCGTTAAGACAAGGTAACACTGCAGACTTCAGCTCCAGCTTCAAAGCCACGTCGCCAAGATCAGTGCCCAGCCTGAAAGTGCACTAACAGGTGAGAATCAGTAAATCCTCCTGTAAAATACAGGCAAGAAGCCTCATCCTGCTTATGAAGTGCTTTGAGACCTGCTGGTGCAGCGGTGCTGGATGAGAACAGCAGCAGCGATTCTGTCGCTGGCATTACAGCTGGGCGCGGATCCTTGTGTGCCTGACTCCGGCTGGATCCCAGCGGAGGGAATTGCCACCCAACGGGCACCACGCTGACAGTGAACACTGAGCTCTGATCATCTCGTGACCTGCAGGGAGAAACGGATCTGGCTCCACCGACACCAGGGACAGCCCTGGCTGCAAGAAGATCTCTGCGTAGCATCGCCAACAAAATCGTGGGCAAACTAACCCAGTTACTGCAACAAGTCTTAGCCTTTGATGTTATCTTTGTGCCTGTTGACTAACAAAGGATGCTTCTTCATTACCTCCACTGCTGAAAAAAGCTGAATAACCTGTTAGTAGCTGGAGGCACTTCATCAGTACCACCAAGCTGCTGTATTTTGCTGGACTCCTAATGAAAATATTACATCAAGGCGTCAAATAACAGTATGAGATGGGATCCATAACCAAACCGCTCCGGCTGCAGGGAAACCCAGCCCGAGCTGGGACTGGAGAGGGGCTTCCAGCCCTTTCCCTTGCTGGATGTGACAAACCAGCGGCTACCTTCAGGCTGCCAGCAGCACGACAGCCCAGCCAGAACTGGGCCAGGTGGGCTGAGAAGTGGCTTCTCACTGGCTTCCTCACTCACCACAGCCTCGTGTGTTCGCCAGCAAGAGTCCAGAGACTCCTCGCAGCAACTGTGCCTCCAACCCTATCCCACCGCCCGGCCTCCAGGCTGCTTTCTCCTCTGACGAGATGTCAGAGATGTAAAACTCACAGGCTCCGGGCACTGCTCAGTGCGTTCTCCAGCCCAGCAAAACTCACGGGCGCTGCCGGGGCGGCCAGGACCCCATCACTGCACGACTCCAGCCACGCTCCACACGTGGCTGTGTCTCTGTAGACTGAAATCACGTTGGTCTGGCGGCTGCACAAACCCCCAGCCCATAGATCACAACCAAGGCTGGTGGGGAGGGACCGCTCACTCCAGTGTCTCCTAACACCACGATGTTTTGCAGAAGGTAATTGCTGCAGAGATGCTTGCAAAGATTTTGATGAGTCTATGTGATGGGACTCTGGCTTCTGCCAAGAAACCATGCAAACAAACTAAGCCACGGCTGGACACCTGCATTATTTGTCTCTTCCAGCTGAGAGCGTTACCCCCGAACTGATCTGCACAACCAGCAGCAATCTCAAGCAGACATCTGGCACACCACTCCTGCTAGCCAGGAATTTTCAGTGGGGAACCAGTTACAAAGCAACACTGCTCATGCTGTTATTATAATTAAGGGTCTGTCAGCTCAAGGCAACCAAGGCCAAGTTTATTTAGGGATTTTGAGGGAGGGCTCTCAGAAACCACCTCTCTAATTCTGCCTCTTCCATTCCCCCCATCTCACACAGATGCACGTTTCCATGGATGGCTTGGCAGCTGAGGTTGGAGCAGCTTCCATCTCTGACAACGTCTAACCTCCAGCAGCAGACTGCACCTCCTGCTCTGGAACAGCAAGTTCAAGGGGCCCAAGTCAGGAGTCATGAAATAATCTGCTCACAGCAGAGGCTTCCTCTGGAAATCGGCTGATACATACAGGTTAAGGAAGGAATTCATTTTGTATGTGTCTACCTGTAAATGTCCAGAAAATTCAGATTTAAAGTGTGAAATTTTTAGCTCCCTTTTGTTACATCTCTTGTAAAATATGTTTAGTGTACTAAAACACTTTGCTTAAGATCATCTCCTGCTGCAGGTGGTTGGGTGACAACCTTCCCCCTCCCCTGGACAACCCTGCTGTCTCAGCAGAACAAAGACCAATGACAGTCACAAGAGCCATTTGGCTCACTCAGGAAACACCAAGTGTGCCCCATTTTCTCAGTGCAGAGCTCTGATCCTGACATTCAGACAGCTCCTCAGAGCTGTACAGCCCAGCTATCTGCACCGAGGACCCACAACAGCATTTTACACCACAACATCATCAAGTACTTGCCTTAAAATGAAGTGGTGAAAGAGAAGAGAAATAAATTCTCTGAGCCCCACACAAGGGAGCTGGGGACACATGCGAATGGCTGAAGGAGCATCTGGGTTGTTCGCTACTCTGTCATGGTGTTATCACAACTTTTAAACCAGAGTAAAAAAAGCTGGACACCAGCAGTGTCATCTCTCAACAGGGTCACGTCACATACCCCGCTTTCAGGACACTGCACCAGGCAGCAGCGGGGCAGGAGCCTCAAGGAAGCAAAGCTCACTTCGTTGCAGGCTGAACAGCCCTCCACCCACACACTGCAGCTCTCGAGGCAGTTCCCGTGGGGCTGCCGTGTCCCCAAAATGCCACACTTAGAGAAGGACGCTCTTCCCGGCAGCAGGTTTTGTGGGAGCTGCACCACGATCCTCGGAGCACAAGCACTCTGCTCTGCACGGCACATCTGAGCGAGCGCTATGGGTAGGAGCCAGGTGCTAAACAAGCTACAGCCTCCCCCCGATGCCGGTCGGCATCTGGCGCCCATCAGCCCGAGCTCTGCAGTGAGACAGGCTCATCAGCGCGCTGTACACAACGCGTGGTGGAAGGGCTGGCTCCTCTCCACCCCTGACCTCCCTCCCCTTCTCATGGGGGAAAATTTACTCAGCCTGCAAGTGAAGCAATCTGTCACCCCAGCCAGCGCTGCTCATCCGCCGCTAACTGCGACCAGACCGGCGGCAGAAATGGATTGTCAGTAGCTGGTACCCTGTGTTGGGTCCAACGTCTGCGCGCGTCAGGCAGGTCGCTTCTCCTCTCCTCACAGAGCTAACAAAGGGAACACAAGGAAACCCCTCACGACTCACCAGTAAGGCTGCGTGGCTCGTTTCGGAACTGCCCGTGACACAGCAGTAGGCAGGGTCCTGATGGTCTGTGGCTGGCAAGGCTGGCAGCACCAACACCATGACACAGCCGGGACTGACCAAGGGACACCCAGGACACCCAGAGCATCTGGCACTGGGCACGGAACACCAGTCCCAAGCTGGCCATCACCATGAGCGGACTGTTCACAAGAGCATGTAGCAATAGAATGAGAGGCAATGGTTTTAAACTAGAGAAGGGTAGATTTAGATTAGACATTAGGAAGAAGTCCTTTACTATGAGGGTGGTGGAACACTGGAACAGGTTGCTCAGAGAGGTGGTGGAGGCTTCATCCACCACCAGGGCTGGGCTGGGGCAGGGCACTACTCAAAGAAGTGCTGGCCACATGGCCACACTGGCCCAGGTCACACACTGAACAACATCTGAAATATATTTATCTGGCTATCAACATGTATGTCACTGAGGACTTTTCTATTGAGAATGAAAACACCAAGATGAAGCTTTAAAAACCCAGTGGTCTTCCAACACCTACAGAACCTTGGAAAAGACCGTGTTGAGGAAGCCACTTGTGAGGGCCTGAGGTCCGTGAAGCTGCTGTTTCAGTGGCCGTTTCAGGCCTGGGGCTCCTCCCGTTGCCATACTTCGTGTTGTCAGCATTTTGGACAATTTCCACTCTGACACCCCTGCACTAAAATGAGTTGCGGATCAAACAAGACAGCCAACAGAATTTTTAAGTTAAACTAGAAAATTATTTAAAGTCTCCTTTGAGGATGTTATCACAGGGTTAACACCTACTCTGGCTTCAGATAATACAGCAGCAGTAGATGGTAATGTGCACTATGGAACATGATTTATTTTTGCTGAGCAGGCTTGGCATCTATAAATCTCGCACGCTTAACATTTAAAGTTGTTATTCCAATGACTAAATAGACATAAGGGAGATAACAGTCTTTATCCCCATTAACGTTTTACTGTTATTCAGAGAATATGGATACGGACTGATCCAAGGGTAGGAAAATCACAGAGGTTTGTTTGCATACTCAGGGAGCTGAGATAATGGTCGTGTTTTACGACTGCACCAGGGAATCAACTGAAATGCAGGATGGAGAAGATGGAAATGGGAGATTAGCCGTCTGGTTTGGTTCCTGGATTCTATTCTGGTCACCTTTCCATCCACAGGATCTGCTTCAGCTCGGCGTCAGGAGACAGTCCATCGCGCACCGATGAACCGCTGACTCGCTGCACACGAGTGAGCGAGGAAATAGTTTTTAAAGGAAACAAAAAGGCTGCAGAACAATTCTGTGTGCGCAGACAAACAGC
Organism: Eurystomus gularis; assembly: GCA_013400335.1. Taxonomy (NCBI): domain Eukaryota; kingdom Metazoa; phylum Chordata; class Aves; order Coraciiformes; family Coraciidae; genus Eurystomus; species Eurystomus gularis. The sequence continues at coordinate 121,280 of VZZY01015248.1, read as the reverse complement.
ATTGCCATGGAGGCAGGATCTTTCTGGATCCACCTGCCACCCAGAAACGACTCTCTGCTTTCTGCCCCAGCCCTGCTCCTGGGCTCCTGTGACTCCTGCAGCCCTCACCAGCTCCGAACTCGTTTGGTGTTTTCCTCTCTTCCCAAGGCACGCATCGCACCCCATAGTACTACAACAGCCTTTGTAAGCCCACCCCAAAACACAGTGGGTGAAGCGGAGGTGAGGGCTTAAGCAGTTAAAGACCGAAAAACAAACCAGGAAAACCCCTCAAGTGGCACAGCCACCTGCCCGCTCCCAGACCCACTGTGCCAGGCAGGGCCAACAGCCGGGGGGGTCACAGCCCCGTCCCTCCCTCACACCCAGCCATCGGCGCTCGCGTTGGCTGCACCCTAGAAGGCAACAGGAGTATCTGGCCACCTTCAGCAGGCAGCTGTATTCCCACGCCAGGGCTGCTCCGTCTTCAGCTCCCCGGGCAAGCGCTGCCTGGGGGGCTCACGCTGACCCGGAGCAGGTACGACATTGAGGAGGGGCGGCTGCTTTGGGGTTTCCTTCACAGGCGCCCAGCTGGGCTCTGGACAGGGGCCAAGCGGCTCCTCTCACAAATTAGGCAGAGCCTCCATCACCAAGATGCGGCGTGGGCAACTTCCCAGAGCATCCTCCGGTGCAGAGCAGCGACAGGCAGCATGAGCAGTGGCAACACAAACCCAGGTCCAAGATGGTCCAGCCCTGCCCAGGCAACACTGTGCCACCAGATGGATTCAGAGCACCAAAGAGCTTAGGACAAGCTTGAACCTGACACAGGGAAAGCGCAAAGTCTGCACTGCTCATGGAAAACACCCAGGTTACAGAAAAGCCTCAACAAGACGCAAAGCTATCACCTGTTGAGGCCAACGCGAAAAATCCCTCCAGTTGACTGTTGGATGCAACTGCAAACCTGATGGGAACGACAAAAGGATGTCCAGGACAACAACAACAGTGCCCAGGGCTCCCTTTGCTCACTGCCATGCTGAGCGAGGTCCCACTAACCTGTGCCAGTGCTTCCAGAGGGACTCAAAGGGCACAAGGAGGAGCAGTACCATTCCCCGCTCCATCCCTGACGGCAGCTGCTGCGGGAGAACAACACCGCTCCGTCAAAGACCCTTCAAATAATTCCCCTCGAGAAATCAGGCTGGCAATGCATCAGGAGGAAAACAACAACTGGTGCTGGAAGGATGGCTCTGAATGGAGACTTTGTCTCTAATGGCTCAATTCTGCCTTCACTGGGGAGGGCGGCAGGGACGCAAGCTGTGCACGGCGTTTCTGACAACCGAGGAACGACACGCCAAGTGTCGCCATGTCTGGGCTCCGGTGCCCAGGCGCTGGGGCAGGACGGCCATGGGTGCACCTCACCCTGCCCAGGGGCACGCTGCCTGGCCCCTGCGCTCGGGTGGTCCCAGGATTGCTCTGCCCCGGCTCCCCAGCTCCAGGGCAGGGCACTCATGGGGACTTCGGGAAGGCTCAGGTGCCACTGCGCAGGGCTGCTGAGTGTCCGGGAGTCGTGGCAGCACGACTCCAAGATGCTGAGATGAGAAGTCAGCGGGTGTTCCGCTGTCGCCGGTTCCCCCCAGATCCCCCCGGATCCGCCGCCTGTGCGGCACTGCCCGGTGCTCCCTGTGGTACCCAGCCCTGCGCCGGCCCTGACTGCAGCTGGGGCTTTGTGCCTGCTCAGCACATCGGCCTTATCACTTCCAGCTCCCAGTCGCAGCCGCGCAGCCGAGATCGGGAGGAGCAGGGAGGGAGCAGCTGCTATTTTTAACCTGCCCGATCAGCATCCTGCCACGTCAACACGCGCCAGCTCCGCTACGTGTGCATGGCTCTGCGGGCCTCACCTCTGCGCGAGCCGCCACACGAGTCACCAGCCTGCACCGGTGGCATTTCCAGCAACCTCAGCAGCTGGGACTTAGGTTCTCAAGGGATCTCTTCCATGAACCTCTATTTTCACCGTTGAGCACCACCAAGCCCACTGGCAGGAGCTCTGCTCTAACTCCCAGTGTTTGGGGTAGCTGATGATCACCTGGTCTGCCATGGCATTTGACATTAAGCCCCACCACCTCCTGACTTTTCAGGCACAGGATCTCGCCAGCTCCTCAGGCAGGAGGTGTTAGGGGTTTGGCAGAGCCCTCAGGACTCTTGTTCACACAAGCAACCACAAGAACTTTGCCCAAGAGCAAGGCCATACTGGGTCACATCAAAAGCCCAGTATCCTGTCTCCAGCAGACAATGGGAGATGCACACAAATAGAGCAACCACATTAACGTGTTTCCACCAATATCCTCCCACCTTCTAAGAAGGTACAGTTCAGGGGCCTCCTGAGCCAAGGGTGGTCCCTCTGTGTTTAGCAAACCTTGACAGCTTCCATGACCTTGTCCAGTCTCTCCTTGCAGATGTTAAAAGATCACATGGGTTGACTATCCCATGAGAAAGTTTCCCAGGTCTGCTCCCTTTAACATGACTGCTGCTCCACCAGACCTTCACAGGTTTCCCCCAGGAACTCCCTGTGCCTCTGTCTGGACATGCAGCAGAGATGGGAGAGAGATTACATACACACACCAAAGGCTGCAGAACAGAGCAGGATCACCAAATGCTTTGCATCACCTGTCAGTCTCCTCACAGCCAACAGCACAGTGCAATGAGGTCGCTCTGACCTGCAAAGATCACCCCAAGTGCCCAAGGAACCCTCTGATGAGACACTAGCAGTCTGCAGAGACTAGACATCAGGAGATGGTTGAGGAGCTGAGGAGCGAGCACATCCAAGGGGAGGTACAAAACAGAGGGAGGCACAGAGGGAGGGGCACAGCGAAAGCCGCTGTGCTACCCTTGGGGCCTCCACCACCACTTCACCGAGTCCCACAGTCCCATCTGGAAGCCCGAGGCCCGAGCTGTCCTGTGCCAGCACCCACAGTGTGTCCCAGGTCCATGGGCCTGAGGGAAAGAGCGGTGCTGGCTTTCCATCTGAGGCAGCTGGTCCCCATGGCAGACGGGCCCTGCAGCAACAAGGACTGGGGCAACGCTGGGTTTTAAGGCCAGACCACTCCATGCCGCTGTCAATGCCTTCCGGGAACGACCCGGCTTTTCCCAGCACCGGAGAAGGAGCAGCTCCAGACCTGATCCTCACATGGAGATGAGGAGGGGGAGATGCCAAGCCCCATCCCCTGCAGACGGGTGCAAGCCTCCAGATGCCATCACCGGTGACCAGACGCTCCCATGGCCCGTCTGCGGTGGGTCCAAGCCACATCATTACCTGCTCCCAGCCCTCTCGGTAATCCCTAGATTACAGAGCCCCCAGGCACATCTATTCTCTCATTAATCTGTGGATTAAAGTATCCCCAAGTCGGCTTTGACGCAGAGCACTACAAACGGCCGGGCTACACCGCTCTCCTCGCAGTGATCCCCGGATTAGACAGAAGGAGACGTGTCCGTGGGTCCTTCCAACCCGGCTGGAGCACAGGCTCAGAGAGAGGAAGGGAGGACTAAACATAGGACATGTATATAAATAAAAAGCATAAAGGACAGATTGTGTTTCGTAATCAAAGTACTTATGTGATAAAACAACAGCTTCAAGGAGGTTCCCAGATTAATTAAATCCCCATCCAGATGATCCCCAAACAGCAATTCCCGTCATTCGCAACAACAAAAATGCCCAACAGCTCCTGCCCTGAACCCAGCACTGGGGAAAACACCTCACCTGGTGCTTTTCTGGGGGCCACGCAGGGTTTTTTAACAAGTCATTGTAGCTGCCACAGAGAGCTCTGAGCCAACGGACCCGGAAAGTGAGAGAGCTCTTAGGGACACAGCCCACCCAGCCTTGGCTGTGGGTCAGGAACAGCCCCGGGCTCCTCCTGGAACTACTCGTGTCAGGATGGAGCAGGAGAAGGCCAGGAGGGGCTGTGGGGAGATGACCCAGCCACAGCCCCATGGCCCAGGCAGGTGAGGGACAAAGGGTGGGAAAGCCCCTGGGGACAGATGTACATCCAGATACCTGAGGAAACCAGCGAGCAACTGGTCAGGTTTTAATGGCAGGGATTGCTTTTCCCTCCCCAAAACAGAACAAAAGAACCTGAACCTGTCGTACACGGAGGCTGTTACACACCCAACAGCTCCGGGGTACCCAAAGGCCCTACCGAGGTGCTGGTGGGGGGAATCCCATGGCCACTTCCCCAGCATTGGGGTGGAGGGGGACCCAGCATCGGGGTGGAGGGGGACCCAGCATCAAGGCTCCTTCCTGCGGCACGACAGCAGGGCAGGGATGGGAACGACTGAAAGAGGCAAGGGGGTTACAGCTGGAAGTAACAAGATTAAACCAGGAAAAGGAAATGAAGGTTTAGTGACAGATTTGTCAACAGCAAAATCTATCCAGGTTGGGAAACACTCCTCAAGGAGATTAAAGACTGGTGGGGGCATCAGCCAGCGCCCCGGGAAAAGGGGTGCGGGGAGCAGCCGAGGGGTGGGCAGGGAGCAGCTCAGGGCATCATGGCCTTCCCTCCCAGCAGACACGGCACATCCCCGAGGCCATGCAGTGCCAGCATGGCCGGACCCACACCCAGAGGGGAGATGCTCCCTTGGCAGAGCTGGCAGGAGACAGGGATGTCCCTCTGTGGGGGGCCAGGATGGCCCCTCGACACAGCTGGCCCCACAGTGGGCCCATGTCATGGCCATGGGATGAGGAATTCTCCTGAAGTCCTTCTCCAGCAGCACAACCACTTGGCCACATGCCACCTCACCCAGGCAGCCCCAGATGAGGCCATCGCTCCTCCTTCCAAGTGCACTGCTGGGAACCGCAGGTGCCAGGGTTGCACCCACACCTGCATGGCCAGCAGCCACCGCTGGGCCTGGGGCATTCACCGATGTCTACAGCCAAAGTGTACACCCTGAAACGCATGCCCCACCCAAGAGTCCTCCTGGGGGCCTCCCCAGAGCAACCCTGCGGCGCCTGGGCACAGGGCACCCGTCACACCCCGAGAGATCTTCCTGCTCGTTGTACCAAACCAGCAGGAAGGGACATGTCTCCATGCAGAAGGGCCACCCAACCGTGGCTACTGCAGGGCCAAGCCCTGCAGACTCTCCACACGGAGCCCAGGACATCCTGCAGCATCAGAAGGGGGAAGGGACAGAGCTGGGAGCAGAGTCCCGACCTGGCCAGCCAGGTGCCCAAGGGGAGGTGCGCACAGCAGCCATGTTCCTGGCTGTGCTCACAGGCAGTGTCAGCCTGGCCAGGTGCCAAGCCAGCCCTGCCACCATACCCACCTGCCCAAGAAGGGACCCACCTCCCCGGGGCTAACACAGCGCTCAGGATCCCTTGTCCATCAAAGACCAGGTGTCTACAGACACGAAACACCCTCGTTCATTAGATGTTGTCCCGCTGGGCTGAGCTGTGATGAACACCACTCCTTGTCCCACCCAAATCTGCTGAGCATGCAGGCTTGCTCATGACTGTCACTCTCACCAGGGCAGGGAGCATAGAAAGGGGCACTCACACCATTCCTCCTTTGTTTGGAGGTATTCACCTAACGATAAGCCACCAAGAAGACTCCGGGATTTGCCAGGTAGACAGCAATGCTACACGAAGGAGGTGACACCCACAGCTTGAAGACTTCAGGAGATGGGTGTTTTGGGTCAAGCTACTGGAAATGGGCCAGCTCTGGGGGTGTGTGAAGGGCCCTTCAAGAATTCTAGCAACCATGTCTAAAAGTGGAAGCTACTTAAACAGTTTGTTTGTATCTAAATAGTCTCAATTTGTCCTACTTTTGGCTGGGCACTCAGCAGAATTGCGAATGCAGATGGATTTATGCAGCAGAACAAACCAAGCATATTTTCTGAACATCTTTCACGTGAGACCTGCTGCTCCAGGGCAGCGCGGTGAGGCCCGAGCCAGTGAACAGCCTCGCTGGCTTCGCCCTGGGACCTGCTCCCCCGGCTCCTCGCACCGGGCAAACTCCGCGACACCACCTCCGGGACCTGCACCGCGGCTCGATATTCCCTGGCATCTCAAGCCAAACGAGTGCAAGGGCTGCACCTCCTCCTTGAGCAGTGCTGAGCACCACACACCAAACAGGCACTCAAGTGTGCGCTGCTGAAACACCATCCTCACCCCGCATTTGCATAAAAATACCAGACCTATTTAAGTGACAACAACACTTCACTAAACCAAATTAGGTAACCCCATTTGTTCCCTCAGTTGGCACTCCAGAAACACCTTCATTTCCTAAGCGAGTTTTCACCTTCTGAACAGGATTTGGAAGGATTTTTTTGTTTTCAAACAGAAGACAGATAACAAGTCATACATCTCAGGCACATGCCGCTTTCACAGGTATTAAAGATAAAACTGAAGTATCTACCTTGGTTTTTTTCCCACCTTAGCAAGGTCTACCATTTCAAAGTGCCTTCCTCTAGCAGCACGACTCCATGGAGAACCAAAAGTCCTAAACAGCACAAGGTGAGGAGAAGTCCCAGCTGATACGCAGCCAGAGAAGACTCTTGGGTACCTCCTCCAGCCCCACCACAGCAACTGGACCACCCTGGCTTAGGCAGTTACCTGCTCCACAAACACTTGTGGCTGTTTCAGTTCTACAGCCAGGTTTGCTAGAGGTTTCTACACAATGCACAAGGCTCTTCTGAAAACACCAGCACACAGCCTGGGGAAAAATCACCATGGATTACAAACGGACTGTATCTGATCACTGAGACCTTGGGCTGGAAAATCCCCAGACCTCTTCTCGCCAGGCGCTGAAATCACTGCAGGCTCATCTCAGCCCTCCATCCTTCCCAGCCAGAAAACCCGAGTTCCCAGCAGGTCACAACAGGGCAGCTACAGTCGCATTTTTTATTTGCCTTTTACAGCAGCCATGGCAAAGTCATCCTCCCACAGACCAGAGCACAAGGCAATGCGAGCCTGGCAACTGGGAAGTACGGGAGCTCGGCCCCATCCTGGCCGCGACACCCTCCTGAAAGCACCGACAGGTGCAGGAACGTCCCTCCACCCCTGTGCTGGGGCTGCGAGGAGGCCGGCGTGGCCTCCGTGCCTACTGCCACCCAGCCCCGTGGCCACGCCGAGGGCAGCAGCAGCAGAGCTGGGGACACCGCAGGGCATCGCTCTGGGGGCTGTCAGCGCCCAGCACCGGCATCCCAGTTCCACGCAGCCAACGCCAACTCGCACAGGGTCATTTTCTGCGGCCCACCAGGTCTCCAAAGCTTTCCATCACTCCCCCAAGCTGAAGACAAACCCTCCTGTAGCCATGTGCTGGAGCCATAAAATCCCCAGAGTCTGCTCCCATGTCGGCTTCCTCCAGAGCCTCAGAAGGAGCCAGCGAGGGAAAGCCTCTCTGGCTGCTAACTAAGCCATTAATAAGCCGGTTCGGACGCTCTGCGGTGGATTCCGTTTTACCGACGTGTCACGCAAGGGGCCGGCGCTACGGGGAGCGCTGGGGGCCGGCCGTGCCCCCCGGCAGCGGCGTTTTCCCGGCGGCGGGAGCAGCCGG
>VZZY01015248.1:97141-112612 GCA_013400335.1 Eurystomus gularis | reverse complement strand
CCCCGTCGGGCACAGCGCGTCCCGGGCGGGCGGAGCGCGGGGCTGCCCCTGCCCCGGGGATGCTCCCGCCCTGGGGATGCTCCCGTCCCCAGCCCCGGGAAGCTGTGCCCGAAGCAACGCTGCTCCCCAGAGACAAGAACACAGCCGGGGGCGGACACCGGGCCCGGTTTTGGCCGAAGAAGCCACGGCACCTGAATGTCGGGTGTTCCGGGACAGGGCGTGCAGCAAGGGCCACGGGGGCAACAGTGACAAGGAGACGAGGGCCTACGGGTGCCTGGCTCAGGCTCGCCCCGTCCCAGCTGCAGAAGGGGGTAGGGATGCTCGGTGGTTCCTGGCTGTGAAGGTCAGCACGGGTAGGGAGACCACTGACAAGCACAGGGGCTGCGGGGAAGGGAGAACTCTCCTTTGCAGGGCGCATCTCTGAAGGACAGGCTGTATTCTGGACCTGTCATCTGGTGCACACCAAAGGGAAACCGTGGCTCCTTGGGAGGGTTTTCTGTCTTGACAAGAAAGGAATAAGCCTTGCCACTGACTGAGCCACTGCGGACACAGGGAAGAAACTCATGGGGGGCAAGTTCCCCAGCTCCACTCACACCTGAATTTGGAGCTAAACCCAATGGCAGTGTTGGGAACGTCCCCAGCCAGGCAGCGACATGCACCACGGGCAGCAGCGGGGGGACGGGCACCACTCCGTGCTCTTGCACCAGCACCACAACCCACCTGCAGAGCCTTCTCTGCCTCCCACTCTCAGTGGCTGCCGGAGGGACACATCCTGATGTCCAGCCTGGGCCTGCACCCCACGGCACACCCCTGCCCACAGACCTGACCCACCTCAGCAGCACCCTCAGCAGTGGCAGAGCCCTTGCTCTGTCCAGGATTCTCCTCAGTGCTGGTGCTGGCTGGGTGCTGCAGGGGAGCCGGGCACAGATGGGCACAGGCCCTGTGACACCCCTGCACTGTGAGCCACCCGCCAGCACAGTGACCCAGCATCACAGAACCACAGTATCACACCATGGTGGGGTTGGAAGGGACCTCTGGAGATCATCTCATTCCACCCCCTGCTCCAGCAGGTCACCCAGAGCAGGGGGCCCAGGATCGTGTCCAGGTGGGTTTGGAATGTCTCTGGAGAAGGAGACCCCACAGCCTCTCTGGGCATTCCCTGAGCCCCTCACAGGGCAGGGCGAGGGTCAGCCCCAGAAATCATGGAGCTCAGCACATAGCTCGATGGAGCACAGCTCCACCACGGCACAGGACCTGTCTTGAGAGCCCAGAGCCCCCTCAGCGGGGAGCATTACTGCTACTGGGGCTCGAGAGGAAGTAAGTGATGCAGAGGGAAAGGACAGAGATGCTGGATAACACTGTGAAAGCAGTGGTGCACTGCAGCTCCATTTCCTACCTGTACTATCATAACTAAAATCTCTTTAGAATCATAGAATCATTCTGGTTGGAAGAGACCTTTAAGATCATCGAGTCCAACCATTAACCCAGCACTTCCAAGTCCACCACTAAACCATCTCCCTCAGCATCACATCTCCATGGCTTTTAAGCCCCTCTAGAGATGGAGACTCCAGGGACAGTGACCTCGGGAAGGTGCAAGGTTTTACAGCCCACGTCATCATTCTCCTGGGATCGCGCTGCCTCCCTGGGAGCTGCTTATTTCAGGGCAAGCACAGCAGATAGCATCTCTGAGAAGGCTCAAGGACTCCACCATGTCCAGTGTGCACAGCTTGTGGACAGGGCGCTCCATGCCACCGCTGCACCACTTCATCACAGCACCACAGTACTGCAGCACTGCCACACACCTTTTGGAGGAGCGTGTGGTTACTCTTAGACAAGAGGCAGGAGAGAGGAAAGCTCTTTGTGCCCCATGCCATGACCCAGGGAGGAAAGGTGACCTCCCAGGGTCGGAGCTGCCAGCCTCTCCAGGACGCTTCCTGACATGCTGTCACGTGCAGGTTGACACACAGCATTGCAAAATGGCACCTCAGAGAACTCTGGCACTTACTCATACACATATTCAACTTCAATGATTTGTCAGTCAACCACATCCCACCACAAGCCATTCATTAATGTGGGGATCAACGCTGTGACAGGCCAGCAGTGTTCATCAGCCAGGCATGAGCCTGGAGTCTCCACTCCCAGAGGCTTCACTGAATTATTCTGGAATGCGGGTTCCTTCCTATAACCACCCGGCACACGTTCCAGTGAAGCAAACACGTTGTACTGGTGTCTGACGCTGCTCTTGGTTGCAGTGGGTGAGGTCCACATGTTGGTCTGACTTCACTCACTGGGAAGCAGCACAGGACCTGCCCATGAATCGTGGCAGAGTGCAGAGGTGTGTTCACCAAAGAGTCACAGCAGTGACACCACGCTTTAGAAATCACTTTTGTGTGGCTGGCAGCTCCTCGTCCATGCTACAGCACAGGAGACCAGACCGAACACAGCACCACAGGACTCGGGACTGCCACTGGCTCTGGGCAGTGGACTGCCACCTCTGTGCTTGTGGTCTCCTGTCTCCACCAGGAAGGGACCTCCCGCAGGAAAAGAGAGAAGGAGAAGAGAGGTTAAAACCAACCCAAAAGACCCCACCCAGGAAGGGGCTCAGCTCTGCCCACACTGCGCCGTTCCCTGCCGGTGTGCACTAGTGTGGCCGTGCGAGACACAGGAGCTTCAACCTCAAACAATCCCAGCTCCAGAAAGGAGAAGTAAAGACAGACTTTCAACAGCCAAACATTACAAATGACATCCTTGCTTCGGCTCTCAGGTGGCACGCCTCGGTCACGATGCGATGCCCTGCTGAATAACGAGCCCCTGCAACACTTAGGAATATTACTTGGGAAGCACAAGCACAAAGCATCAGCCTCCTTCCCTTTCTTTCAGCAGGCTCCGTCTTCAGCGTATTTCCATTTTAACAAGTATCAAGCCCTTTCTCCTTTATTAACTGGAGAAATTATTCTCCCCATTGTGCATGAATTATAATTATATATTCATAAGTCCCGCAAAGTTTCTCACTACGCTGTGCCATTTCAATACCTCCAAGAGCCACCTGTTTGTTATGCAACATGCATAGGAGCTGCATCAAGAGATCCATTTATTCTCAGCTTTTTAAAATCCAGGAACGAGCCTGTACAATAACTAAAAGCATTAGCTGTCCTAAGCAGGAATCCATTTGCAGATTAAATTCGCCAAAGGTCAGCTTGTAGCTGTCACTGTTCTCCAAACCCCCAGGTGTCCACCACGTTATGGACTCTGACATCTCTTGAAGAGCCCAGACACTTTCCACTCCGCTGATTTTTGCTTCAATTAGAATAGGTTTAAGAGCTCCCATGCACGAGTTTCTGCGGGACCCAAGCGCTGTGTTAGGAATAATTGAATCAAACCTCCCGTTTCATGCTCAGCACAAAACTTCCTCCACCTCATTTATTTTACCTTCACATCCATGAGCACTGATTGTATTTTCCTAATTAATGCTCTGGCTTAGAACACTGGCCTCATTTTTTTTTTAACTATTAAATGTATTATTAGATAACAAAATCTCTTTTAAACTTGTAAGAATTATTTCCACTGATTAACAGATCGTTAGTGCCGTGCCATCGCTGGCCAATGCCAGGGGCTCAGCCTGTGCGAGCAGCTCTGGTGACACGCGTGCACGCAGCTCTGCTGCCCCGATTCAGCTCACACCAGAGTCGGCACCTAATTTTTGATCTGGGTGAAGGTCGTGTCATAAAATTAATATTCTGAGTGGGAGAGCACCTCAAGCTCCTGTAGAATTTCTGTCATCGTGTCCAGTTCCCAGTGCATTTATAAACGTGCTCCGAGTCCTCCAGCTCACAGATTCCTCTAGACAGAGCACTTCAAAACTGAAAAGCTAATTAAGCAGCAAAAATGGGGTAATTACACTCCTATTATCCCACATGTAATTGGTGTCAGTCAGTTGGGTTGGTGGCTGGCTGGCCTGAGTTTAAGGGATGACCCCAAGGGAAAGGGGCTGTCCTCACGCAGAGACCCCTGTGCTGGAAAAGCCGCGTTACAAGAACCCAGAGCTTCTCGGGATCCCCAGCGCTGAACAGATCCAACACCCCAGCCAAGGTGTCCCTGGGAGGGCCATGGCTGCTGCAAAGCCCTGGCCGCTGCCACAGGGATCAGCACCTCTAAGGGACCACAGCAGATGTCCAGGCATCCAGCTCCAGCTGAACCCGGGGTCTGGGTGCTGGTGGGTCCCTCCTCTCAGCCAGGCTGAGCTGCAGGCCAGCCTGAGCCCCGCACATTCCCCAGCCGTGCTCTGGAACTGTCCCCTTGGGCTTCTCCTGCAGCACACCAAGAGAGGCAGCTGTGATTCCACTACACAAAGTCAGTTTGTTCCTCACATTTTCAACTATAAGTCACCTAAGAAGTCTGGGGAAGCTGCAACCCATATCCAGGATGAAGTCCCAATCTCATGAACTTTAATTAGCACAACTTCAGGAAGACCAATAATTTACTGGATTAAACCAAGATCAAGAGAATTGGGATGTCAGGTCACACGCAGAGGGTGAGCTGCAGCCCTCTCCTTCACGAACAACAGAGAGCAAGGGTCAGGACCTCGGGGCGGAAAAGGAAAGAATCAGTTCATCGAATGCAAAGCAGGCGACGACTTCTGCCTCCCAAAGGTCGTGTGATAAATTGATCTCTGTGGCCTTCACCCCGCTACGCGCTGTTCCTGATACTGGTACAAGCTGTACATGATTAACAGCACACCAGTAACGAGCAGGGCCACACACCCAGCCCCGCTCAGGGAGCAGCTGCTCTCCAAGTGCTTTCTCTCCATCTTCCGTGATTCCGACCAGCTTCTGTAGCACCGTAGCAGGGCTTTCTCTATTTCCACTCTTTCCCTACCAAGCACTTTATGCCAGGCTCTGAGAACATCCTCCCTTTGCCCGTTCACTGCTTTCCCCCCTTTTTCAAGCAGCCCTAGCCAGTGCCCATTGCCAGGGCTTCTCGCTTGTCTTCTTTGCTCTCCCTTTGTACGTACTCCAATAGCAACAACTGAGCTCACAGGACACGTTCTTTCAGTGCAGAACCACACAGATTTTGTCCAGGTAGTGCCGGATTTCGCATGTGACACGTGTCTGTGTGTGACCACGCACACGCTGCACCCGCAGTATGGAAAGGTCGTGTCAGCACGGAGCTCGCGATGCACCGAACCGGGCCAGGCACATTATCAATGCAACCATCAAACCTCAGTCTCTTTGATCACAGCAGAACCGTTGGGAAGAAGCAGCTTTTCTAAAGCCACAGCATTTTTCTTTTTACCAAATCGCTCCTGTAAGGCAACAGATCCCATCACTGCCCAACTGCAACGCAAACATGGAGCTTCCTGGGAAAATTTGTTATGAATTACTTCCTCTTTTATGCTATGGATGGTCTAGCTGTGACATACACACCTCCTCTGTATCATTACTAAATTATGTTATTGCTAAATACACTGCAGAACACATACGATACACCCCAAGTGAGGCACGGAATACTGCATGAGGGTCTGAGGCTTCAATGTCCCTTAAAGGATACAGGGTGAACCGTTTGTCACATGTTCCTCACATCAGAGATATAATTAGCTTAAATACTTACACAGTAAATAGGATTTGCCATTTCTGAGAATTAAGGCCACATGTTACAGCATCGCTGCATCTGAACCCGTTGAGCACAGTCTATGCCAAGGAATAAGTTTCTGCATGAAAACAGCTACTCTGAGCAGCGCTGCGAACGAGATCTTCTGTCAGCACCGGGCTTCTGTTTGTTCCTTCGGGTTTGGCCTTGAACTGGAGGAACAAACCCCACCGCACATGACAGCGGGAAGCCAAAGCCTGCCTGGCGTTGGTTGGGTATCCAGGTCTGAAACACCAGCGTGGACACCGCTGGTGTCTCCTGGGGACCTGGAACACTATTTATAGAGTGCACAGCCGATGTACACGGCACCGTGCAACACTCAAACACTGGCTCCTCGCCCCAAAGTGCTTAGTCCGCTGCAGCGAAGTGCGATACAAGGGATAAAGAGGAGGCAAGATGACACTGAAACATTGTTCATGAGAAAACCATTACAGGAAGTCTAAGGCTGAATAACTAAACCTAGTGAGCAGAGAACGGAAAAACAAAGGCAATATTTTGTTTCTTGGATTCCCTTGTTGGTTTATTTTCAGCTGGTGAAGAATTTCACCGTGTTAATGCCACTGTTCAATAACTTGTGAGGTCACCACACCAGAGGGCCACAAGTGAAATCACACACACGTTTCAGTGGAACAGATACTGTGAAGTTGTCCTGAAGGTCATCTGCTCCTCTGCAGCTGGCCGCACACCTCAGCCGTGCATCCCTTCCTACCACACACAAGCTGGGCTCTTCACACGCTCCAGGGACTGGCTGCCACCGGCGTGTCCGTGGGTGGGAACTCTTTCCAAAACTGCTTCATTCATCACTCTTCTGCTTAAAAATCTTCAGCCATCAAGCCAAAGGCAAAAGCAATTCCATGGAGCAAAGATGACAATTGCACATCCCAGCAATTAAAAAAAAAAACCTAACAATAAACCAAAAACCCTGGAAGGCTATCAACTGACTAACAGTCTGCAAAGTGTATCCATCAGCTGCAGGATCAGAAGCAACAAAAGGAAAAACTGGGATTGGTTCAAGTGCAGAAAGCAGCTACATTTGTCATGTAGTGTATTTATAGAGAGCCCTCAGATGGTTCCCCACATATCCTGGGATGAGATATTATTTGTGAGAATTTAGCATTTATTTCTGTTAAATTAACATTCAATATGCAAAATTTTGCATGGCCTCAAAGATGGATTTTGTTTGAAAGGATGTATGCCAACATGAGACACCAACACATCTAGGTCATTTTGAACCGTACATCCTGAAGCACAGTTACTGCATTGCCTTCATTTAATTTGGGCATGGACTACATCAAACAGTAATGAAATCACAGTACAAATTAAACCAGGGCTGTCCACATCTTGCACCGCAAGCACAGTGAGTTTTACAGCACTGCAAACTTGGCGCTGGGATTATTACTTTATAGAAATCATTCTGCTTGTCCTCAAATGTCACCTAGCAGCAGCAGGAGGGGGACACCCAGATACAGCTTGGCCATCCTTGTAAAATGGAAAGCGCGAAGGCTAATCAGTCACCCAGGAGTAATTCCCCGAAGAAAAGGAAACGGCAAGTCTGGCAGAGCAGCAATCGTGCCCTGTACTGGGATTAGCTGAAGTTTCGCAACCATCAGAAGGATGGACGGGGTCTCAATGCCAGCCTGGTGGAGGCAAAGTCCTGCAAGTTGTTGGCTGTGCTGCCGAAAGCCGGACAACCGGGAGTGGCCGTCAGCAGCGATCTACGTGCCAACTGTTCCAACATTCACGGGAGTCTGTAAACTTTTAGTGATGCTTCACAAAGCAACAAGGAACGCAGGTGAAGGGCCTGCCCACTGGTAACCGCGTTTCTTCCCCAGCTGCCTTGGCAGCAGGACACAGGCTGTTGGCAGCGCACCACAATAAACCCAGCCTGAAACCCAGCCCAGTGCTGGAGAGCTAGCCCAGCCTCGTGCACGCTTCGGTTAATGTAGGACATATTTAAGCATGGAACAATTCTGGTATGGGAAAAATCAGAAGACATCCCAGCACACTCTGATTCACCCATTCCATCGGCACTGGGTGGCCACGTGCCCCACAAGCTCGGCCGAGATGCCCCATGGGACAGCAGCTGTGGCACAGCCGGCACCCGTGAGCCTGCAGCTGAGCCTGTGGTGAGCCCAGAGCCCAGGGCAGGAGCGCTCGAGGCCGGTGGCCGTGCCCGCGGCTGCACATCGGCACAGGGACGCTGCACCGCACCGGCGCTTGTGTATGGTCATCATACACGTTGTACTAACTCATCCCATAAAGCCAAGCTCTGTACAAGGGACCCTGTCAGCTTAAACTGTGTTCGTGTTCAAAGCATCTAAGCATTAGCGGATGATCAGGGAGCATTATGCTTCTCCTGTTTGGCATACCTTATGTGCACGTGCTCCTAAACTCAGTCGCCAATGCTGCTTCTCCATGACTCGGAGCCACAAACAGGGAGAGGCAAACAACAGTGAACGGAGCGGCTGTGGCCCCGCGGCCCGGCACTGCTCCGCCTGGCCACACCACCCCATGTCATTCATTCTCTGTGAACACCTGAAATTCAGTGATCAAATCCCACCCGTCTCTCCTGGGGCTACACGTGCTCCTCCACGGGACCTCCAGCTGCCTCCAGTAAAAACAGCACCTCGGGGAAACGCGGCACTGGCACTGACTGGGGTCCCCATCCCTGCGTGTGACCGACGTGTCACCCACGTGTCACCCGTGAAGATGAACCGTGTGGTGCTGTGCCCAGCCCTGCCAGCCTCTTGCCATCGCCCAGGACAACAGAGCTCAGTTTCCATCCATCCCTTCAGCCACTTCACAGTAACAGCTCCAGAAACGGCTGCATCCTGAGCTGGAAGACGTTTTCTCTCCAGGGTAGTACACAGTCCTTGCTTACACTGATTTCCACTTGTGGAAGTCTCCAGGAGGAAAGATGGGATGTGAGCATGATAGGAGGATATAAACAGGATGGAAGAATGGCACATGGGCAGGATAAACATAGAGAACGGCTCAGGACACCGTCCAGGTGTAGGCTCCCCCTTCACTAAGGGGATACCAGCCTTTAGAAAATGAGAACCCACTTGTGCTACTGGGGCATAATTACTAAGTACAGCTTAGAAGAGGAAAAAAAAAAAAGATGCCATGGGGAGCCTTGAAAGTTTGCACGACCTCAGAATGTTAACGCTGTAAAACTAATATTTGCATGTCACTAATATTTACAGATAATCTACCTCATGCCATTTGGAAAAACAAACCTGGAAAACTGTTAATTAATAAAAGATATCACATCTTATTAACGTTCATATAGTAATTACGAAAACCACAAATCCATCTGTTAAGCAGTCAGCAAACAAGACAAACGACTGTGTTATCTTAAACAGATTATAAAATGCCTGAGGGAAGGAAATCTAATAGCCTGGACCAGACCAGGAATCAAGCAGCAGCCCCGTCCAGCACAGGGGTCACACGCGAACATCAGCATGTGCTCACACATGGACCTGCTTTCCCTAAGCCTCTTCCTAAATTACATATAACAGCAGCACAAGCAATGAGGTCAGTATGACATTATGCATTAAAAAAATCTACATTGAAATGTGGTGATATCATCATTAACATTTTACGGTCCTTTAAAGAAAAATTACTTCCTAAACCAGCCAACTCTCCCCACCAAGATGAGGCTGGAACAACATGCAAAGTAACATCAAATCCAATTGCCTCGTCCACATGGGAATCCAGTTACTTTAATCCAATTTAATAAACAAAACTGATTTCATTCTTGTCATGTTTTTAACGATTTCTGAACATTTAAAGGAAGCAACATTCACGCATGGAGAGTAATTGATTCATTAGCATCGGCATCATCAATCCATCAGCGTGTTCTCTGGACACCCAGCGCAGTACTGAGGCGTGGAACACCGGTCACCCCATTCCTCATGCAGTACAGATGCAAAACTGGATGCCAACCGGTATGCAGCCTTACCGTAATCATGGCAAAAACCAGTAATCACCCCAACCAAGTAACTGTGCCAATTAAAAAAAGGCATTTGAATAGTATTGTCATGTATAGGAGCAACTCCTCACCCACTCTGCAGCAACACACCGGCACTGCTGCAGAAGTTGTCCTGGGATATACCCTGCTCCTGCCCGAATGCACCGCAGGCACCGGTGCCTGCAGCTCTGCATCCCCGCCAGCCTGTCCCAGCCACGTCCCACACCTCATCCCCCTTAGCCCTCCCACATCCGACCACAGAGTCAGTTATGGTCCTGCTGACTGCAGAGTCTGCTTCAGATCTATCCACGCACCGCCACACGGAACAGCTGCCAACAGGCCGTGGCAAAGAGGCTGCGGTGCTCCATTTTCCTGAGACCCAGATCTGTGGAATAAGGTGTCAAAGGTACAACAGCCATGCTCCTCTCACTCCTGCCCCCAAATAATCCACATCAGAAAAACATGGCCATGGAATTCTATCAAAAACATTCTCCGTGGTCTTCCCCGTCTTACACGTGAAATTTCATCAGTGTGAATTTTATGGCTTTTATGTTTAAACAACACGGAGAGTGATGTCAAGCACAGCAAACTTGCCATGCCTTTCTGTGCAAGGACAACTACCCTTGAAAAATTACAAAGCACAAAAAGGAGAAGATGAAGATTTGAGGGCAGCCCAAGCAGTGCAGGACTGTAGATGGACTCATCCGCAGGCACTGTGTTTGCCATGCAGCTGTGTGTGCTCATGTTCAGGACACACTCCAGGAGAAGACAGAGAGCTGTTTGCCTCCCTGGCAGGAGGAAGATGAGGAAGGTGCTGGACCCCCCAGGGCCACACAGTGGGGCTGGGCAGCCCCTGATCCCCCCCATGCGGGGCCAAGCCCCAAGATCTGCACCAGACACCAGGTCTGGACCTGCCTGTGCACCAGGAATGGTCACTGCTGTCCTGCCTCCCTCCTGAAAATGAGCACCTCTTAGCAACTCCTGACCCTCTCCCCTGACACCAGCAGGGCCCCCAGAGCCTCAGGCTGAGCCCCCCAGGAGCACCCCCAGGACCTCATGCTGGAGATGCAGCTGCCCCAGCCACGAGCAGCGACAGCCACAGTGGTGCCCATGCCCTTGGGGACACTATGGACAAGAACTGTATGGGGAACACGACTGCCTTGTGACTCCTTGAGCAACAGACGCTTTTGTCTCTTGCTCTTTGGCTGCTCCTGTTTCTAATCAATTGGATTATTTGTTTTCTTCTCCAGTTACTCCGCTCCCTAAGTCTTCAGGTTAACAGTGTGGATGGAGAGGCCTGAGCTGCCAGTACGTTAACCAGGTCAGTTAGACTCTTTCATTGGAGTAACATCTAGTGATGTGGCAGCGGGTCAAAAAACACACCTTGATGGTTTTTCTTCATGGGTTGCCGTGGTGGGTTTGTTGGTAACTCACCGAATTTAAAGGCAGAACCAAGGCAAAAATAAAAGGGAAGCCTTCTCGTCAGCTCCTGCTTTTGAACGCATTGGTTTTGTTGTGAAAGCTCCACGTCAGGAGAGTTACTAAGAAACTGGATTACAGAGAAATAGCACCAGTGTGCAAGCTTGCGTTGACAGGGCCTGCACACGTGTGTCTGCCTGTTCACATGGACATGTGTGTGCACAGATATTCTCTGAGAAGAGAACCGTAATGGGAGCTCTGCCTGTGAAAACCACAGACACCTCTCTTGGACCAGCACACTTCTTGACCTGCTCCTTCCGACGGCTGGAGATCACTGCTGTGCAGCCAGGCAGGGCACATCCCACCCGCCCCACGCTGCGAGTCCCTGCCCAGCCCCACGCGTGCCTGTGCCACCGCTCCACGGACCTGCACCATAACAGCTACCGGGGGGAGAACGCAACACAAACGGCCCCAGGTTTAGAGCTGGCTGTGATCTGATCCAGCCCAGACTAAGGGATGAAATACTAGGAACATCCATTGCGATAAATCCTTCTTCAGGGGATAGTTCAGGGTTTAAAGCCACACTCCTAATGGTGGATTTGTTTTATGTGGCTGTCCTACAAGGTGACTAATATCCCTACAAACCTCTTTCAGAGGAGAGCCCGGCCCCAGAGGGAAGCATCTGGAGGACACAACCCACCAGCTGAGCCTTTTGCACAGGCCAAGCCCAGCTGTGATGCTAAACAACAACCAGCAAGTGATGAAGCGAAGGGCATTAACGCTGCTGGAGGCTGCAGCAGTACCAGACTTGTTACTCACAGTAACTTCTGCCTTGCTATCATCATGTTGCTTCCTCTCCAAAAAAAGAAAGGAAAATATCTCCAACAAGAAGATCAATAAAGACAAGAAATCAAGATAATGTAAATCCTATGCCTAACTCTACCATGGATTTACTTTTTATTTTTTAATAACCTTGATCAAGTTCCTTGACCTTCCAGACGTAGCGACTTTACACCTAGAACACCAGTCAGCAGTAACCAAGTGGTTGGTCCGTGGCCATGATGAGCTCCGAGACTCGCTGTCCCACTCACTGCCTGTGGTACGTGCATCCACGGTGCTCAGCTCACCCAAACCTCCTCTGGGGTCGATGCACTTCATGGTGCTGCCATATGCTGCCATTAATCAGGGCTCCACGACAGCCCAAAGTCATTTCATGGCTCCCAGTAGAACCAAACCACAGTTCAAGCCTGATGGGATAAACCTTGCTCAGGCAGCCGCTGGTTTAATAGAACCATGGTATTGACTGGTTTGTACTTATCTATGAAAGGTAAGATGCTTCAGCAGCTAAATCACAGCAGCCCAGACACACAGACCAGGTATCCGGGTAACCGAGGCAACAGGGTCCCCAAGCAGAAGGAAGAGAATAGACCGATTTCATTGATTGTTAGAAGAATTCAGGAGAGAACTTGCAGCTAGGCAAAGGAAGAGGAAGAAAAGTACTTAAAATCAAGAAACTCCTCAGAAACCCAAGATGCCTCTTAACACTGGAAGGATGGACAGACTGCCTAGCAGTAATTCCCTCATCCATCACACCTTTTCCCGAGCACGCAAAGCCCAGCACTGCCTCCTGCACCAGCCCCTTACAGCACTTCCCTTGGACAGCCCATCACTCATCCTGGTGCACTCGCAGAGGACAGAGGCTTCCTTCCCCAACACACAGCTCCTTCACAAAGCTGGCCTGCAGAGTCAGTACTTAACATTTAAAAGGCCTTTTTGAAGCTATTTAGTGCTAAGTGCAATCATTACACAGGTGGGCAGAGCAGCTGAAATAGGCATGAGGGAAAGACTTGTGGCCGAGATCAGGTGCAAGGCAGCGAGAGATGTGGGCTGGGATCAGCTGAGCTCTGATACACAGCAACAATCCCCAGGGAATACACAGGGAAGGACCGAGTGGTATAAGGAAGAGGAGCTGAGCATCTCTGCTCCCTGCACAGCCAGTGAGGTCGTACACATTCACCAGGGATAACCAGGATTCCCAGTGCTCCCACGGGCCCAGCCCGTGGAGACCATAGCAGCCCACCACAGAAGCCACCTGTGCTTGTCAGTGGTTACTGCTACTGGGAGGTCAGATGAGGAGGAGACCCAGGAGTCACATCTCAGGTCCATCCACCTCTGACAAGCACTGCATCCCACTGCTCATGGCCACACGTTCTCCCATCCTCTCCTCTAAACCCACCAGGTCTGTGATGGGGAAGGACCGCTCCTTGGCCAGATGCTGAGCACATCTCCATCTGTGCACAGACCCTGCCTGGCAGTGCCTGGGCTCCAGCACCTCTGGCACTGGCTCTGGAGGCAGCGCTCCCTCCCGTGGGACAAGATCACCACCCCTTTGAAAGGCATGAAGAGGATCTCTCTCTGCTCGTGCTCCCACAGAGCTGGTACCACCAAGACCCTCAGCAAGATCTGGCAGAGCAGGAGCAAGTGTCAGGATTCCTGGAGGAGAGCAGATCTGTGGCCACACCAACACATGCTCCAAGCGTGGTCTTATGAGCCCCATTTCTAGACGAAACTGAGCCAAAAAGTCACATTGTTGTGCAACACTGCACAGAAAGGAACAAAAGCAGCCAGCAGCACTGGAAATGGATCTGTGCGGGGACAAAAACTGATGATGAAGTACACAGGACTTTGTAAGAACCCACTAATGTAAGTGATTAATTATAGTGCTGAATATGCGTTGCCCAGACAAGAGGTGGCCTACAACGGCAGCCAGCTGACCACTCTCAAATCATATGCTGGAAAAGGAGAAAGAAGAAAAAGAGTGCTGAGCTGTATACTGGAAAATGTATTACTAAATGCCACGAACTCGCGTTTGAAAGGAACTGCTGATGGTGAATAAATCCACCATATGGCTTCACAAAGCTGATAGTGCATTTATCTCCCAAATATAGCAAAATCAGTCTATGACACCCTGTTTTCCTTTTATAATCCACATTAGAAGATCATTTAGGGTATAGCACCAAACAATTTGTTGGGTTGCTGTCAACTAGTCACCGGTGCAACATGAGGCTCTCACAGTAAGAACAGGGTCTTGTGGACAGCAATTACACCCGCACAGCTTCATGACAGCATTTAAGGAATTCCTGAGCCTTTTTTGGTGACCTTGCTCTAGCAAAGCTGCCTGCAGAAAAGAGAAAGGTTAAACCTCAGACGGTTGCTTTTCTGAACATCTCCACTGAGTGACACCGGTGGAACTGTGGCCCTCTGCGCCCCTGCCAGCACAGCGATTTGTGACATTCCTGGGCAGGTTCAGTGGAGAGAGCACACAAACATGGAGACGCTGCCGCTGGGTGTTGACCATCTGCTCTGCCAACCCAGGGCAGCAGCTCAGCACACCTCTGGCTCAGATCAGAGGCACCGAGCTGTGCCCGTGGCTTGTGCCGAATGCAGCCCACGGTGCGGGGGGAGCGTGCCTCGCCACGGGACACAGCAATCCCACCGACACACAGGCAAAGTCGTCTGCGGTGGGGACAGAGACAATTTCCCTGATTTTTCTTACAGGCAGGTCATCCTGGCCGTAGTCACCATCCTGCCTTCCCCAAAAGTCCTTAAAATAATGCCATTTCAGGCCAGGCACAGACGGAGACCTGCCCTGAAGCTCAGGCTCCCAGCCAGCTGCTCTCCCACTCGGAAGCATCTCTAGCTCTGCAACCCCGCAACCTCAATCAGGTCTCTTCAGAGCGGGAGGGACGACAGAAGGTGCCTTTGTGCTGATTTAAGCACTAACTAAATATAGATGACACGGGAACACTGGGAAGCTGCAGCTGAACCCATCTGTAGTGACTGAAACGGAGTCACAAACCAGAAATCTCTCTAGAGCCTTGGAAACATGCTCTGAAGCTGGGGCATTTACTGGAGCAGGTCTGACACACAGAACACCAGGACACCCCAGCACAGGCGGCCCGGAGACTGTGGGTTGCTCCAGGATCGCGGGTCAGCACCGGGATGGGATGGGAAGAAGCTTCCCAGCACAGATGGGGGGAACAGAAATCACTTCTCTACTCTGTCCTGGTGAGACCTCACCTGGAGTATTGCTTCCAGTTCTGGAGCCCCCAGCCCAAGAAAGATGTGGACGTATTGGAGCGTGTCCAGAGGAGAGCCACCAGAATGATCAGGGGAATGGAGCATCTCTCATATGAAGACAGGCTGAGGGAGTTGGGGCTGTTCAGCCTGGAGAAGAGAAGGCTCCGGGGGGACCTTATACTGACCTTCCAGTACCTGAAGGGGCCTCCAGGAAGGCAGGAGAAGGTCTGTTCACAAGGGTTTGTAGTGATAGGACAAGGAGCAAAGGTTTTAAGCTAGGAAAAGATAGATTTAGATTGGATATTAGAAAAAAGTTCTTTAGCGTGAGGGTCATAGAGCACTGGAACGGGCTG
>VZZY01015248.1:83485-96281 GCA_013400335.1 Eurystomus gularis | reverse complement strand
CACGGCCGCCCCGGAGCGCTCCCGCAGCCCCGCAGCCGCGGGCGATGGGCGCTGCCGCCGCCCGCAGCCCCTCCTGCTTCCCGCTGTTCTTTGACTCTCCGCCCCTTCACGGACAAGACTTAGCAGGAGACGGACTTCATGCCAAGCTCCTAACGAAACAATGGCATCCTTCAGAACGGCTTGAGCGCTTTTTCCCCAGTGAAACTGCTCCGAGAGCATCGCCATCCAGAGAGAAACCACGGATCTCACCAGGACTGCCTTCTGCAGCAAAACATAATACTGCAGGAGTCTAATTGCAAGGAGAGCCTGTATCCATGACAGCTGAAACAGCCTCCTTCCTCTTCTAGAAGCCCCTGAAATTAGTAGAAGCATCTTGTGCTGGTTCAGCCATCATCACTTCATGCTGCCATCAGTTACCTGGTCACACAGGCCAACGCTGAACTCAGCAACAGCCCCTCGGAATTCTTCTTTCAGACAGTCCTGCCATAGGTTCCTGTGGGCCCAGCTCCTCCACTGTCCACTGTGGTGCCACCATCACCTGCTGGACACAGCAGACAGAGATGGCTCCTCAGCAGCCCTTCACATGGAGGGACACCACCCAGAGAGCTCAGCAAGATGCAACCAGCCCCAACAGGAAGCTCCAACTGATCAGCTCCTGGTTGATATAATCCTGGCCTCACCCATCACCCCAACCACAACCACCTGGGTGAGGGCAGAGCCACAGGTGGGCCAGGTTCTGCCTCTGGAACATGAAGCCAACAGAAAAAACCAAAACATTCTGCTAGGTTGCAACTCAGGTCAACTCCAACTTGGGGCCCACAACTCAGGTCCCAGCACTTCAAAGCAAAATAAAACCCTGTAACGTAGCATATAACCATTATTTTTTCCTTAAAATGGACAACATAAGAAAAAATGCAAAGGGAATGCAATCAGTGGAGCCAAGGAAAGATGCTTCCAGCTCCAGAGTTACCACAACAAAAATGGAAGTGCACCAGCCATCCCTCATGGAGAAAACTGCCCCACGGATGCTCCTACATACCGGCAACCAAACCGGCAGCCAGGTGTCTTGCCCCTTCATGAACAGCATGCCCGCAGCTGGAGCTCCCCATCAGACCCGATCAGGACAAACTTTATCATTTCCCATATTAAAGAAGTCCAGAGCGTTCTCCAGGCGGGTCCTCCATCCCTCCGGCCACAGCACATCTACCCCTCACGCCTGGCACCGCGGAGGAGCTGGGCAGTGCTGGGGGATCCACCAGGAACTGAATGAATTCATGGAAAGACATGGATGTGGCAGAAACACAGCCTTGAGCTCACAGGGAGGAGGAAACACTTTCCGCACACTGTGCTCCATTCTGACGTTATGGGATTTGGGTTAGGGAATTTGCCTCTTTCTCCCCTAGCAACAGTCTGTTTCTGCATGGCCACGCAAAACTGGCCTCGTTTACTGCTACGGAAAGAACAGGGCGGGCAGCTGGATTCCTGCACACGGTGCAAGTTCTGATCAATGCAGGGACCGAGATCAGAGCAAGTTTGACGTTCTTCACGAAAAAGCAAGGGTTGATATGGCATTGAGACGGAGAAATTAAAGAACAGCTAAATCAGGAAATGCAATTGTTGTAGAAAGCTCAATCTTAACTCAGTGTTCTCCTCCATCAGCCTTAAACTAATGGCCTCTCTTCACGTAATTATAGACTATTAGTTACACCAAACCGTATTTGCATAGTTACACAATCTCACCGTACCTCTAATGCACATACTGCGCTGTAGTATTAACACTGCTTCACATTTAATTTATGTGGGTCTCACTCCAGGGTGATTCAGGACTTTGGTGAAGCTCCCAACTGCTGGTGCCTGATTAACTGGTCAAAGCCATCAGAGTGACTCACCAGAAAAATAAACCCACTTGTGGTCAGCACAGCAGGGACAAAACTGACAGGCTGATGGTAAGCGTAAGGGTCATCATAATAACAAAGTTAAAGGCTTCAAAAAAGAACAAACAGAAAATTGGCTGGTTTAGGCTCACTCCAGGCGAAGGATTTTGGCCATGGAGTCCTGCTGTCCCGAGAGCTCTCCATCACCCAGACCAGGGTTTGCTCTGCAAAGCATCATGTGGAGACTGAGCGCAGCCGGAGGAGCGAGTCAGCCCCAGCCTGCTCATCCCTCCGCTGCTCCTTTCCACCGACACTTAGCATCTGGGATCAGGAGCTTTAGACACATTTTAAACAGTTGCCAAACAGACTTTCCTTCACTTGGTTACTTGGTCTGTTCCACTGAGGTAAATACAGCAAGAGGTGAAACCTGAACATCTTTCTGTGGTCGCCCACAGAGGAATCTGCTGTGTGGAGCATATGAGGAAATTATTATTTTTATTTTTTACATGCATCACTCAAACATATTCCAAAGGCCAAAAGCTTAGCCTAGAGGTACCCCTAAGGTAAAGAGCTTAGTTTTAAGGTGCCTCTGGCTGAGCTTTCATGTTAAAGACTCCTAAAAAGCTCAACCTCTAGCTCAAGGGCACCTTTGAGCTAAGCTTTAAAATCGACTCAAACATAAGTGATTAAACATCCCAGCCTTTGTGCAACCTCTGCTGGAACCTCCAGAAATGCTAGTGCAAAGCCTAGGCACAAACTGAGAAACATGCAAAACCAGAAAACTGTAAAAGGCTTCAGAGAACACAAAAAGATAGTTACCTCGGGGCAGCTTAAGCACAGGAAATGCTCCACTCCTTGGCAGCCTTTCTGAGCCAGAGACCATTTCCTACCAACACTCAGGGAATTATTATAACTTCAAAACCCTTTGCTTTAAAGGAAAGCAGAATTTTGGTCTTTCAAGGACCCCAGATCTTGTGTGTGTCAAGCTATTCAGGAGCAGCCACGATGACAACATAACAGAGAGAGTTGAGATGTTGGCTAACGAGACCCAGACCCAGGTCACAGCCTCTGGTGACCGTACAGCCAGCCTGTTGTCCCACTCCTGCAGCTGTGACTCAGGACCTTCCCATGCTCCCCCTCCCTGTTGTTCTCCAACAGGAGTCACATTTGAGCAGTATTGCTCCTCTCACACCTGTCTTCGATGGCAGAAGGCTGAAGCACGGCAGGGTTCCAGAGCCCCTCTCACCCGCAGCAGCTCCTCCGGGTGGGTATTGCGCACACACAGCGCGGCTGTACCCATCACGCACCATCTCAGTTTTGGGTATCTTGGATGTAGGAAGTTTTGTTTCTGTGTTTTCTATTTCCCAAGCTACCCACAGATGTCGAGACTTGCTGGTGCAGAGCCCACTGTGAGATCATTGCTTATATCAGTCCAGCTCGAGCCTCCTCCCAGCAATGACCCAACTCCAGACCTTTGGTCTAACATGACTTATGGGCATCTTATTTGGTTCTTCGCAGAAGTACATGGGAAGTGTAAAAGAAGTGCTAAAATTTCTTATTACATTGTTATGGTGATTAGAGTTAACAAAACAGTACAAAACCTATAGCAAATACTTGCTTTGGACCTAGCTCAAAAGCAGCAGTGCTTCTTTGGCACAGACCTCCTAAATGTGCTTCTGCTGCATCGTCCAGAGTTTTAGCATTGCAGTCTCAAACGTGCATTATTATTCTTCTGTTACAATTAAAAAAAAATTGTATCTGGACCTCAGCAGTAAACTCAGATATTGGACAACATATCTAATATTAATAAAGATTAATATTTAAATATTAATTTAGTATCAATTGCAATGTTAGTGACTGAAGCGAAAGCAGACACACTTGTATTGGCAGTTTTGCATCTGCACCAAACACGCCACTGTTCAGAGCTCCCACCCAGGCAGCGGCAAGTGGGCACGCTGATGGGCGTGAAATAGAGTCAACACCTTCAGCCTAACTCAGTGCCAACCACACCTGGAAAAATTCAGAAGTTACTGAAAATGTATTCAGGTTGTTGGCCTGTCAAATGAACAGTGCCGTGAAAGACCTTTAAGGACAGGAAGTAGCTGTCACATCTCTAAACATCAAGCCATCTACCTTCTACAAAGACAGAAGAGTGTGTGACTGTTCTGGTGACGGCCTCTCCTCGCCCAGCGCGTGGCTCATGCTTGGCACGTGCAGGTGCGTGTCGTGAGAAGAGGGCAGCACACATTGTGGTACCTGAGGACGGCATCTTCAGAGCCACACTGCTGCACCATGGTCAGAAATGTGCCACAAAGACTGGCATGAAAGTAACAAGTTACAGATAAATTCTGACGAAGGTGAGGCATCCGTGATACAAACACGTTTGTGACGCGTAATTCGTGTGTGGGTACCTCTGTATCCCCACACAGAGACATTCACATACAAACACAAAACCAACGTCCAACCAAATCTCAGGGACTCTCTTGAGCTTTCAGTGCAGTCGCGGTGAGGTCATTTGTACCTGTTGGCCACATTCAGCAGATCCATGTGATCACCTTATTGCTATTGGTCTCACTGAATAGAGCTTTCAAGTATTATCTATCAGTCTTCACCGTTCCATGAGTCCAGGTTACCCCAGGAAGAAATCGCAGAGGTCCCTTCCTGTCATCATGCCTCTGGGTTCCTCCAGCATTGAGTCTCAAGTGTTAAAAAAAAACCAGCTTAGAGCCTTCTGTTGATAACGGTTACCTTACGGAAAGGTTAGTGAGTAAGAAGAGACAACCTCCCATTTCATTAATCCTGAACTAGCAAACAAGAACTCTTGACCATTTAAAATGATTTGCAGATTCTACAGTAAAAGCTCAAAACACTTGTAAACATATTTGCAAAAAACCCACCTCAATAAAAAATATATTTTGGCTCTAATAGCAATGGTGGTTTTTTTTTTCTCTAGAGAATTAAGAAAATGTTTGCCCTCCCTGTGGCACCAAATTATTGCCTATTCCAGGCAGGTCAGGAGAAGAGGGGTGAGAAAAGGTTTTGGTTGTCCTTGAGGGGTAAAGAACATCCAGGGAATAAAATGTGAGATGGAAAGGGAAAGGAATTAATGGATGGATGGGCAACACAATAAGAGAAAGGAAGATGAAAGTGTGAAATAAGAATAAGAAAATGTAGGAAAATACCCAGTAAGAAGTTTAAATGAGAATAATAATAGAAACTGAGCAGAACTGAATGAATAAATTAAACTTTTAAGTCAGGAAAAGTGAACGCATTTATTTCTTTTCAATTGCCCGTGTTTTTGCAGTCCACACGTTGGCTAACTGCCGAACAGATGCGCTCGCAGCGAGAGAAGTGCCCAAGTGATGGAGGAGCACAAACCACCCTGGAAGCTACTGGGAGTGAAAAGGGATGTGTCGTGCTCCTCACCCCCCCGCTGCCACACCAGCTCCTCCCACGTGGGTCCGGGTCTGTACAAGCGTACGCGCCTCATGCCGCTCCAACTCTGGAGGCAGGAACGAGCACCCGGTGAACTTGTGTTACCCAGAAACAGAATCCGACTGATTCCAGTAAAGGGTGCTGTGGTGGGAGAGGCTGTCTTGTAATTCCCTGAAAAATTCTGTAAATAACAGCTGAAAACCAAAAGGAAATCTATTTCAAAGACCATGGACGTGATTAAGCCATAATCCCTCCAAATGATTCTTTTTGGATCAATAGCTGATTTTAGCGACGCATCTCTTTCAAATGCTTAAGTACATAATGAAGGCAGAAACGAGAAGAGTGTAACTTAACTCTTTGCCAGCCATTTCCAACACCATGCGAACACCCCCCTGATGAGACAAGAGATACATGACAGACAAGTTCATTTTCATCGTAGCAACGAAAGGAAAAAAGAACTTACCTTCTGTCACCCCAATATCTATAGTTCCCTTTACTTGACCAAAGCACCACAGCACATCCTGCATGAGGTGTCCAAATCCTGCCAGGGAAACACGTGCAGAAAGCAGGTAAGAGACGATCACGTTGGTTCACAGCTTGTCGTCCTGTACATGCACAGGCACGTACGAACTGGCACACAAATATCTGCAGCCCCTGCGCGAAGATAAATGCTTGCTCACCTGGTATCATCCTTCCACACAACGTGCAAAGCTGAGGCTGCGAAACGGAACCCGTCATGCCCGCGCTATGAATCGCCCGTCTGTGTTCCCCGTACCATGGCAGGGCTATTGCGAAGCCGTGCAATCGGAGTCAGTCCCCTCTCCATCACTGGCAGCATCACAGAAGTGTCAGGAGGCCCTGTAGTCACGGGCTTTGTCACAGCCTCTCTTCATCGGAATACTAATGCCCCAAATCATCTCCAGCGCTGCTGAAGAGCAGAGGAAAAGAGAACTGCTCTTGCTACCACAACAACACCTTCTCCAATTTGTGGTCTGTGTAGCAGCGAGCTGCTTGGCAGCGAACCCGAGCAGAATGAAGCCGCTTTACAGGACGTCTTAATATCATAATCAAGTTTTGCCTGGAATCAGGAGCGCGTGGTAGTTGCTTTAAAAGAATACCGTGGACATTCCTATTCCAAGACTCCTGAAGAAGCTGCAGCTCTCCCAGCCGTGCTTGCTGCTGTAGCAACACTCTGTGTTAAGCCACTCTGAGAGAAATCAGGGTTTTATCTACGGCTGCTCCTCATCCTCCTGACAGCTCAGCAGAATTTCCCTTTCTGTGGTGCAGTTTTCATTGTAGCACAAAAGGTCCAGCACCTCAGAGGACAACTTGCTTCCTTTTATCTGGACACACATGTCATCTCAAAGCGATTTCCAGACACGAAGAAAGCAGCGCCGTGGAGCCCAGAGGACAGGAGATGCCAGCTCACCCAGCTTACGCACGGGTGACACGCGGCACAGGGATTGTGAGCGTTTCGCAGCCAGCGAGCGTGATCCTGAGCTCTGTCAGGAGACCCTGACAGGGAGACTCAAACCTGTTACCCCCCTGTGAAAGATGAGGGAAGCGTGGGGTTGGGAGATAATGTGTAGCTGGAGCTACAGCTGAGCTAACTGGACTGTCACAGCCTGCCCAAATGTCTTTGTGAGATTTCTGTCTGGCTTTATTTAAATCATTCTGGGTTTTTAAAGTTTATTTTATTTTATATGAATACAGGTCAATAAATATTAAAAGTACTTTAATAATCTTCAATACATAATAGACACAAAGTCCAGAATGGGCTTTATTGGATGATTCAAGCCAAATAAAGGGGGAAACTGGAGTTCTAAGAGTACTAAAAGATCTGGACTCTGAGGGTATGAGACAGTTCAGTAAGATTATGGAAGAATGTTAAGCTCAGTGAGATTCATAACTTGAGATGTTCAAACAGTGGGAACAGCTACAAAATATGAGAGGACAATGTGAAAAAAAAAATTAAAAGACATCTACAAACCCAGGTCTTAACATTATTGCATAAACTTAAATGTCTTATAAATTCTGATAGAATATCTCAAAATCAAGTAGACAATGTGGTGGTTGAGAGGAACAATATCATGATACCCTTTCTAGAAAACTCTTCTGTGTTACTGTCCATTTCCACTCAGATAAACTCCTCAAGCAAAAAGGATTTGCAACTTAAAACTCTTCCTGCTAGTCGGGGAGTCTGATGACACCTATCAAGTTTCTAAAAGCAGGGATTTTTGTGGTTTTTGGTGTGTGGGCTGCTCACAGGAGCAGGCGTGGGTGGGACAGACGGACAGTGGAACACCCCCACAGCGTTATTTGCAGCTCTTCTTAAAGAAAAGCTTCCCAGTATCGAAGCAGGGTTGTTTGTTTTTTTCATGAAAGGCAAAAATGAGGTTTTAGAGGACCCCAGCTGAGACCCGCCTGCGGGTGGCCAGCCCCGCTCCTCTCCTGCCTCCGGGGTCTTGCCCATCTGCACCAGCCACAACCATCACGACACCAGCCGCCACCATCACAACACCAGCCACCGCCATCGCAACACCAGCCACAACCATCACGACACCAACCACAACCATCACGACACCAGCCACTGCCGTTGTGACACCAGCCACTGCCATTGTGACACTGGCCACCGCAATCGCAGCACTGGCCCCTGCCATCATGACACCAGCCACCGCCATCGCAACACTGGCAACCGCCATCGCGATACCAGCCACCGCCATGGCGACACCAGCCTCAATATCTCGGCACTCTGTGCTTTCCTTCAGTCTTTCTAGCTTTCATCCCAAATCAGCAGGCTTCTGTCATCAGTGGTCAGAAAGATTCCTGCAGTTTGATGCGCGGATATGCAGCTCTTAATAACGAGGACCGCACAACGCCGTCGTGCCGGGCAGAAGGGTCTGCTTGCTCAGTCACCTGGAGCTTTTCAGTATGGAAGAACAGATCGGCAAAAACATTTGGGTTCCTGTCTGCTCCACTAGGCACCCATTAAAATCCTGGTCTTTAGTCACTCTTTATACAGTGGGAATTGCACTGGGAGCACTTCAGCGGCAATTCCTCGCGCTGTGGGCTGGACGGGATCCTCGCTGCCTGGGTCAGAGCTGAGGAAACACCGATGTGCTACCAGCAGGAAAAGTGCAATAATAGACATAAGGGAGATCTCGAAGACTCTTGTGCACTGCCAATGCACTGGCATAACTCTCTCGCTGGTAACACCAAATGTAAAGTTTGGGGGTTTAAAAATTTTAATTGTAACTAATTTTTAAATTCTCCATGGAGAAGTTCCGGAGTTTGAGGGTGGACTCCTTTTTTTCCTTTAAAAAACACTGTTTTTTAAATCAGAAGATAGAAGGTCTGCCAGATGTTTCCACATTTATTGAAACATGGAAGAAAAATTAATTCAAGAACTACATCACCTGTAATTCTTGGAGTTGTTTCATTCAAAACAGCAGCTGTTGCTATAAGCATTTCACTAATGAGGAACGCGCCGTGTGATGTTGATGTACGAGCAGAGCTTGCCTGCAAGCTTGGTCTCTCTCTTCCCCGCATGCAAATTAAATACCTTTTTATTCTAAGAATTTGACGAACTCTTTTAAAAATCAAATATGCCTGGGGAAGGGCTGCACATGGATATTGATTAGTTCCATGATGTCTGCTGCAAACTGCATCACATTCAGTCCCGAGGCGAAATGAGCCATGAACGCTCTGGGGCAGGGGGAGAGCGGCTGCTGGAGCTGCTGCTGACAGCCCATTAATATGGATGGGACTGGGCGATGTGCACAGAGAACCCTTCCTGGTGAGCGGGGTTATGACAGGGACTAGTTAAAGCAGTGGGAGCAGGAATACTTTTCCTGGAGGGGAGAGGCTACACACTCACTATTAGTAAAGCATTCATTTCCACAGGAACTTACTTAAAATTTTTGTTTCCATACTATGATTTTCCCTTAGTTGTTTTTTGCAATGCCAGTGTTAGGGAGAGGTTTTTTAAAAATCAAGAAAATCTGCATTGCCAGTGGAGCGGTGCAAAGCGTTGCCACTCTGCAAGGAGCAGTATTATAGAAGGAATATGGAATCATAGAATCATAGAATGTTAGGGGTTGGAAGGGACCTCTGGAGATCATCAGGTCCAAACCCCCTGCCAAGCAGGACCAGAGAATCTAGGGCAGGTCACACAGGAACGCATCCAGACAGGTCTGGAATGTCTCCAGAGAAGGAGACTCCACAACCTCTCTGGGGAGCCCGTTCCAGCGCTGTCACCCTCACAGTCAAGAACTTCTTCCTCATGTTGAGGTGGAACGTCCTGTACTCTAGCTTGCATCCATTAATCTTACCATTAATATAAAAAAGCTCTTATTCGGTGGTCTTCTCTGTGGAGCATGTCCTCTCTGGAGCAACTTGGGAGTCTGCAATCTGTTCTGCCTGGGCTCCGAGTGACCTCTAGCTGGAGAGCCCAGTACTTCACCACTGCAGCCCTGGAAAGCCTGGCCAGCTGGCTTTCCAGGCGGGAGCTCAGACCCGAACAGAAATCTTGCAGGGATTGTTGTGTTTAAAAATTCTCTTTTAATTAGGACTCCCGGGTACTGAGGTTTGCATCAGGAAAAGGGTGTCCAAGATGTTTTCAGAACGAGCCACATCACAGCACACCTCATGAGCAGCTGTGGGAGGCTGTGGATTGGGTAAGTCACATACACGCTATTTTTTTAAGCTGGATCTGTTTGACAGTATCAATTTTCATATCCTAGTACTCTTTAAAATCAAATGAGCCCGTGACACGTCCAAGGTGTCAGCAGTTCTGCGTTGCTTTGGGTGTTTTGTGTTGTTTAGCTTTTAATTCTATGATTCTTTTAATTCTGTGATTCTATGATTCTATGAATTGCCTGGTGCCAGGGCTTTTCTTGGTTTTTGTAAGGGTTGGGGGGCAGGTGGTGGGTTTTTTTAAGGCAGTTTAACTGGAAGGGGGAAACGTGGCTGTGCTCTGATGGCAATTTAGCAAATGTTTTAGGTTTTTTAAAGTATTGCTAATTGGCTTTAACTGCATTTGTTAACATGAGGATGTCAAAAGCCAACCCGTGCAGAAGAGTTTAAGCCCGACAACGCGCTTCTTTGCCTCTCAGGCCTGCAGTTAAACCCTCAGCCCAGGGCAAAACCTGGTACCTGCCAACCGGATTCTGCATCAGTCCCAGGAATTTCAGCCCGAGCACACTCCAAGCGTAACGTGCCTGGGGAAGGGTCAGTCCTGCCCTGAAACGTTGGAGCATGATGGAAGCGATCCAGAGCAGAACAGCCTGAGGCTGTTCTGGATGATGCCTGTCAAAAAGCAAGCTCACTTTACTTGGACCATTGTCACAGAAACCAGATACAGGCTGCAGGGTGTCCCTGCGGATAAAGCCCTGTGCCTGGTTAAGGAGCTTCCCCCAGGATTGTCTCTGTTCCAGTAGGCAACAGTTATTTGGTATTTTACTGAACTGAACTCTGGCGGCAACATGCACAGCATCAAGAGTTGCATGCTGAGAAGCCCAAGCACATCTCAGTGGTTCTTCAGCAGGCACTGATGAAGTACCACGTGGACCCTCAGTGTTATTGTAAGAGCATTTTAGAAGAATCCCCGTTGTGTGTAGTGCATGAGGAGCTGGTAGTGGAGACATGTCATTGCTGTTCCAAAGTACAGCTCCTGAAAGCCAGTGAGGAGCCCTTCCTGCTAAAAATTCTGGGGAATAATTATGTTGCATTTGTATGAACCCAGGAAGCTGAAAAATGGGTTAAAGAAAGAAGGAAGAAGATCAAGCTACAATGCAAGATGATTATGTTAAAAAATTAACCAGAGGAGATTGTTTCCTTTTGTGAAGGTGAATGGGAACTGCTGACCTGTGTGTGCATGGACCTGGACTCCTCCAGGGGACAACCTGCTGCAGATTGCTCACTTTGAAAGTGCTGCTTTCTCACCTTAAAGGAAACTTTTGTCTAAAAATCAGAAGTATGCAGGATACTGTCTACCCAGTACACCCTGCACTGTGCTGCAGTCAGCAGGGGTTCGTTCAGTTCCTTCCATCCAGGTGGAATGTTGAACATCTTTTATTTTGTGCTCTCTCCGAAGGCCTGAAGGAGGTGTTTACCTCGGGTTTAGAAGAGCTGCGAGCAAGATGTGCACATGGCGTCCCTTCCATCATGGGCTCTGGATTCCTCTGGCACACCACTGAGGTGAAGGAGCACTTTGTAACATGGCCCTAGTACAGGAACAGAGGTTGGGTGACATATTCCTGACCCAGGGCCGGAGACACGAGAAGTCCCAGGGGATGCAGCTGATATCCCAGATGCCATCAGCAAAACTTCTGCTACATTGACCCCATCTCCCAAAATGTTGAATGGTTTCTTCTTTTCTGGTTAAAGCTAAGACCCAGAACTGACAGGAATTACCCCTACCCAAGTCTTGGCTGTGGGAGGAATTTGGACTTTGTACTTCCCAGGGGTGGAGCGTTTTGATTCTTGAGCAATTATATCTATAAAATATAAACTAAAAAAACCCTCCAAACCCTGACAGGGCTCCACATTGTTTAACTTACCCATCTCTGCCTAGAGCTTTCCAAAGCCTTTTATTCAAGCTGGTGTATGATACTGGCACTGTTTCACATGATCTGCTGAAGACAGTGATCTTTTTGTGCAGCCACACTGGAAGTTGTGTCCTTGGAGGAGGAGTCACCTCTCGTGATTTTTCTTAAGCAAATCTCATCTCTCTTGACTTTTAAGGACCCTCCAGGGCGATAATACTGTTCCTCCCCACCCCCCAGGGAGGGTTTGCAGTCTATTTGTTGATAGACAGAGGAGTTTGATCCTCAGCTGGAATAATTCTAATTGACTCCTGGCTTCCATATGGGTTAGAAGGGTCAGCTGACACCAGGGACAGATTTGTCCATCCACAAAAACCTCTCTCCTTGCTTGTGGGACAGACGATGCTGCTGGGGGGCAGCCTGGGGTGGTCCATGCCCCATGTAGTGGTGAGAGCAGAGAGGGGAACAGGCTCCAGAGCAGCTGCTGCAGGGATTTAGGGAGCTGAGCCATTGGCTCCCACTTGTACCCCTCACAAGCAGACCTCACCTTCTGGTGGTGCAATTTGAGAGGTTTGGGTTGGATATTGGGAATAATTTCTTCCCGGCAAGGACTGCGAAGGGCTGTGCCAGGCTGCCCAGGGCAGTGATGGAGTCCCCATCCCTGGAGGGGTTTCCAAGCCGTGGAGATGTGGTGCTGAGGGACATGGTTCAGTGGTGCCCTGGCCGTGCTGGGGAACGGGTGGACTCCCAGATGATGAAGGTCTCTTCCGAGCAGAGCGGATCCGTGACGCCGCGATCGGGCAGGACCGTCCTTGTCGCGGCTGAAGCTGCGGGGAGGGGCGGGAGGCGCAGGGCGCGGCGGGGCTGCTGCCCGGGAATCGCGACAGACGGGCCGGCGACAGCGGCGGCGAGTGGTCGGGAGAGCAGCCTCCTCACGGCCGG
>VZZY01015248.1:36517-83190 GCA_013400335.1 Eurystomus gularis | reverse complement strand
TTCGGGATAAGGGCCGGTGTCGCTGGGGCAAGAGCGGAGGGACGGCGGCTGGCTGTGCCGCGGGACTGCCCGGGCTCGGCCGCTCCGAGGGCGGCAGCGGCACCCCCCGGGCGGGACTCCAGCCGCGAAGGGCTGGCAAGAGGAACGGGGAACCCCTCCGAGCTAGTGGTCGTCTTCCGAGGAAGCGCCGTGGCCTCCCACCAGTGACAATTCTAACACCGCGGCCAGCGCTCGCCGTTTGTACCGACACCGAACCCCCTCCGGAGCCCGTCGAGCCCCGTTCGCCCGGCCTGCGGGTGCAGAGCCTCGGGGAGCGCACCCCGGGGCTTGCATCCCTCTGCTTTGCTCCGGTGTTACGTGGTTATGTGGAGGAGGAAATACTCTTGGCAATGTGGAGGTGCTGCCCGGCTGTCCCCAGCAGCGGGTTCCTCACCCCTGGGAAGTTCCTGCTGTGGCCCCAGAGCAGCTGCTGGGACCCCGGGACCGCGGAGGAGCGGAGCTGCTGCCACGCTCCCCGTGGAACCACGAGTGGTCCAACCGAGGAGGAAGTTAACGTGGGAGCGTTAGTCACCTTGGCCGAGGGAAAGCAGTGATTTTAATAATTTTGTGACTTTGCAGTGTGAAAAAGGGAAAGACGTATCATTACTGTACCCTGGGTACACCTTATGAAGATACAAATCCTAGTGGTTATTACTCAGACTAGCTTAACTTCACGGAATGCCTGTGCTCCTTCCTCATAGCTTTTATGTGTTGACGTATTGTGAAAAATAAGTTAAGCTACAGACTCCTATAGCAGAAAATTTCCTTGAGCAGCTGACCTTGGTTGACACCAATATAAGCTTCTTACATCACGGCTGACACCCTTTCAGTCTATTACTATTATTTGTTTCCATATTTATTATTATTTGCTTCTATATTTCCCTTAGTGGGAGCAGTTCTGGTCTAGGTTACGGTGTTGTGGGGTTTCTCTAGTAAACTCCGTTATAATGTGCTTTTTCCCTGTACTCAGTTTTGTCTCTGGAACAGTGAACCTCCAGCGAGAAACTTGCAAGCTGCAAAATGCTTCTTAATCCTGAATGATGATGAATTTTTGCCTCCTGCCTTCTCCAGGATGCATCGACAGAACATTGCCCAGGTCTGCTGGGAGTGACCTGCAGGTAACACCAACGTGGAGTCACCAGCTCCGGGGGTGTTAATGTGACTGAGAGAAGCTGAGGGAGCTGAGCCAGGGCTGAACACACCATGGGAGCAAACACCTCCAGCAAGTCACCGCCCTTCGATGAAAACGAAGATGGTAAGAGCCTTTCCTAGTTGTTGTCTGGGACTGCAAAGTCCAGTGGTGCAGAGACTGTGACTCTGTGAGTCACCACCAGGTCCCATGCTGGGGTTGGAAACACCTGGACATCTTGGTTAAGCAAACGTGTGTCAAGATCTGCAGCAGCAGCATGCCCTTGGTCTTCTGCAGAGCTGGGGTCAGGTGGTCCTTTCACATCCCCTCTCTGCAGACGGGCACTGGGACAATAACTGTTGGCAGAGGTTTGGGTTTGAGTTGTCTCTGGGACACTGCCAGGAACTTTGGAGGCAGGGAGGAAACGCTGCTGTTCTGGAGGCAGGGGAGGTTTGTTCTGGAGAGCACAGCACAAGGAGGACTGGTATGAGGTGTGGTGGGAAGATGGCTTGAGCGTTGCGTGTTCCCATCCCTGCTTTGGGCTTGGTAGGAGGGCCACTGAGAGACCTGGTCAGCAGCAGCAGGGGTGGAGGTTCCTGGTGACTGCCCAGCTGGGCAGCTCTACTCGCTGAAACTGGGGGATCAGCATGCGGGCTTGGCTGGCTGGAAAAGGAGAATGCATTGCTGAGAGCAGTACCAGAGGCCAGTGTCACTGTGCTGCCAAGATTGTAGAGATAGTCATTAAAAGATTGTTCCATAAATATATTTTCTGTTGCATGAGTCAGCTTGCTAACTGCCATATGGGCTTTCACCTCGATACAGTAATAAAATGAATATGTCGATAAATACAAATACATAGAAATAGAAGTAAAATCTATGAGAACCTAGATAACTCATAAACTGCTATCCCAAGGGGAAGAACTCCAGTCAGGGAGGATGTAATCCTGATTGCTGGGGGTGCAAGGGGAAAAGGAGGAGATATTGGCCAAAACCTGGTCCTTCTGCCTCGGCTCCTTGAGAAAAGAGCTCTCAAGGAGGAATGTGGGGAAGGATCAAGTGGTTCTGTGCCGCACCGTGTCCCCCTTGCTGTCCTGAGCCCCCCAGCCATGATGCGGTCCTTCCCTGCATGCCTCCGTTTGTCATCCTGCAGAGAAGGTTTTGCACTTTGGGGCCTGCATTTGCTGCCGTCACCCTCCCAGTGCGAAGGGAGGTGGTGAAGGGCTCTGTCCCCACACCCTGCGCTGCTGCACTCGCGGTGCCGGCTGCCTGACGGCGGCTGTTTGCCTAAACTGGCTGTGGTTCCCAAGCTGGTAGTGCAACTGCTTGCCATTTTCCTTTGCTTTTCATATTTTTTTTTTCCAGTTACTGTAATACAAAAGAAACCTGCACCGTGGGGTTTTCCTGGAGATTTTATTTCTGGTGCATCTAAATGCTCAGTGTTGGCATCTCCCGTAAATAACGACCTGTGCTAGCTCAGGATGACTAATACTGTTCACATTGGTGGTCACCTTCCTTGGGGTGATGTGTCCTGGCCATGAGACTGGCTGTAACAAATTGAATTTTCCTTGGGGGGGCTGGTCCCTCTGCTGAGCCTTTCTCTGCATTCAACACGCTTCATGCGGCATCAGCTCCTGTGACTGAGAAATAAATAACACCCCGAGCAATGCAGTGACCTGCGCAGGGTGACTGTCCATGGGGCAGTAAATCTTCTCGGATCTTCTTCTTTTCCTACTAGAGCCAGTTCTGTGCTTGGAAAGGGGTAGGTTTCAGCAAGCAAAACCTGACAGCACGTGAAGCCCCTTAGCTCTGTGGCAAAGGGCGCTGGGCTTTCCAAGCATGAAACACTGCACCCCATGGCCGCTGCCTTTGTGTGTCATGCTGAAAACTCAAGGGAAAGTCCTGGTCTTGACCCATCTCGAGTGGTTCAGTGTTATCTGGCAAGTTTCCGTAGGCTCAGGGGTCACCCTTGCACCAGGTACAGTGTCCAGACTGGTGCAGTTGTGCTTTCATGGCTCTGCCCACATTTGAAAAGTGGTAGCACATGATTTCTCTAATTATTCATATTTTGATATGCTGGGGGAAGAGAAACCCAACTGGAATGGGGATGTCCCCTGTTAACTTTTCTATTGTCTTGGCAAATTTCTGACCAGAGACTGTATCACCTTGGATGTCACAACCTTGTCCTTATTATAACTTCAATTAAAATTGAAACTAATTAAGAGCTGCTGGGTACAGCCGGAAGCAGCACAACGCTCTTCTGCTCCGTGACCCTGGCAGGTCATTGGGCTGCAGCTGGTGGAGAGCGGTCCCAGCTCCTTGGCTGTGCCAGAGAGAGACTTTTCCTTTGAGACCTGTGTAGATTTAAACAGCAGCAGCATAAGTGGTGGAAGTGCTCTGGTGCCAGGAAAGCACCTGGTTCTTCACAGCCCACATTCCACCTCTGGCAGTTCAGGGCTGCAACTGCACCTGCCAGCAGGCAGTTGTCTGCCAGATGCTGCCAGATGCTCACAGGAGTGTTGCTGGGGAAGGCAGGAAGAGGAAACATCCAGGTCTAATGAGCATTTTGCCATTACACTCAAGAACTGGGACTGCTTCTCGGAGAACCGTGCTGTAACGTTCAGGGATTTTGTTTCTCTCATTGCCTTTCAATTTGCTTATAAATAAAAAAGCACCTTGAAGAATACTCAGGCAGTTGCAAAACAGGGTTGTTAAGGAGCTGACTCAAAGGTGAAAACATCTGGATTTATGTTGTAGTAGTATTCTGAATAGCTGTGGGCAAAGGAGTTCATGTTCCTGTGCCTCTGTTCTTCAGCAGTGGGCTCCCTTCTCCCCACACAGCTCAGCCATTTGCTCCGTGGAGCATGGACCACCTTCTGTGGAGTGTGGACCACCTTCTGTGGAGCACGGACCACCTTCTGAGAAGCGTGGACCACCTTCTGTGGAGCATGGACCACCTTCTGAGAAGCGTGGACCACCTTCTGAGAAGTGTGGACCACCTTCCACCACGCAGAGATGGGTGGCACGGCACAGGGCAGCACAGCTCTCGCCTCCCCTCACCCTTTGGTGTGCACTCAGAGCCATAAAGCCCTTTGCATATTTTTCCAAATTGCTATTGCTGTAATTTGACTATTTTCTGTGGCACCATGATTTTTAGTATTTTTTTTAAGATGGACTTCTCAAAGAGGCTTTCCTTGCCTTCGGCTGAGGAAGGATAACAGCATTATTTTTCTTTCAGCGTTTCCTCTGAGTAGGCACAGTGGTGGATAATAAGCTAGTGAGATGAAAAGAAAATGTAATAACCAGACAGAAGGTTCAGTGCTGCAAGGTGCTCTCAGCTCCCAGCGTAGTTGGGATGAGACCACGTTAAAAGCCAGATTTTGTGCTGCTTCTGGGCAAAGGGGTGTGGAAAGCATCCTGGTGGGTGGCAGCCAGATATTCTCCCCAGCTGGACAATTGTGTTGGAAGATAAAGCAGAAACAGATAGCAGGGGAGGACAATGGCTGGGTGAGGTGGACATTCACCATTCAATGGTCCTTTGCCAGTGTCCTCTCCAGCCCACTGTCAGTTGTTCTCTCTCTGAATTGCTCCAGGACCGAGAAGAGCGTAGACGTGTCTTTGTTCCTTTGTCTGCATCTGTGCCAGGTTCAGCTCCTTGCTACGGAGGGACTTGGGTTAACACTCCTGATCCTGGGGTAGCACTCGCTTCCCTGAGGCTGCAGAGAGAGAAGGAAGGAAGGGAGAGAGGGAGAGCGAGAGTCTAACGAAGTGGGGGAAATTACAGTGACAAAAGGAAAACAGGTCATAACAGGCTATGTGCTGTTGTGCTGACTGAACGGGGTGGGCAGCAGGGATGGGAGGACCTGAGCCTCCCCAGAGCATTGACTTACACTTGGCAGGTGGAGTCCAGGGGCTTTGGCAGGGTTTGCTGATCTCTGGTAAGGATGTTTTTCGTGGCTGGTTAGGTTCTGTATTTTTTTATCTAAATATTGTTCCTTGAACCTGCATTTAGAAAAACAAGCCCTGCTTTCAAAATGGTATTTCATGCTTATGCTTCTGTTGCTTCTTTATTGCAATCGTATTATCTTCCTTGGCATCTCTTAAACATCGTTTGTCTGAGTTGGCATATCACATGAATTTCCTCTCTGAAGGGCAAATGCTTTGGCTTTTTCGTTGTTTTAGATGCCATCAGGCAGTGAAGTGCAGCTTGTCAAATCTGTAGCTGTGGATTCAGGATGAAGAGCGTGTGTTTGGTTCCTGCTTTGGGAGTGACTCTGGCTTGGCTCACTGTGAAAACTGGGGATGGCAGGAAAGCTAAAACAGAGAGAGGTTAAAATGTGATCATGCCTGGTTTGAGAGTCTTAAATAAAACAAAAAGTGTGGAATCTAGCCTTCTTACAACCAGCTCAGTTATAGACCCTTTTACAAAATGTTAATGAAACCATTACTATTAAAAGACAAAGAGGTCGAGGGTGCTAAGATGTTCACAAAAGCATTCCCATTAAAAGACAATAGAGAGAGAGCGTTAACAAGCAAAATCTGGCTGCCAGCGCAACTCCTCTGGATTTGCAGCTGTTCCAGATGTTAAAGTCTGCTGGAGCTCTGCATTTTGTGTCTGTCTTGCTCCTGCAAGAACCTTGTGATGGGTGCTAGAGCCTGGGACCCGAGAGACCCCCTCCCCACCGCCGTGGGCTGTGCAGGACGGCAGGTCGCTCCCGCAGCTCTCCTCTCTCCGTAGCGGGCACGGTGGATTTCATTCTTCTCATTTCTCCCTGCAAATATTCACTCAGCCATTTAATATGTGGATGTTTGCTCTTTCTTGCAGTCACCTTCGACCATTTTGAAATTTTGCGAGCAATTGGGAAGGGCAGCTTCGGAAAAGTAAGTATTTTGTGAGTTAATCACCCCTTGGACAGCTGGAAATGTAATTGAGAAATGGATGAATTAGAGGCTCACAGGAGAGTAAATAGATAAAGCCCTGTGTTGTCAGTGAGCTCTGACCTGAGCTTCAACTCCTGGTAACCAGGAAGGAATCAGAGCCTGGTTCCTCATCCATTCCATAGCCTCAAATTGTATTACAGGAGATTAAAATGAGAAATGGATAAATCAAATGAGCTGAATTTCATTATGGTTCTGGATAACCATTTTCTAATATTTTAGAGCAAATCAATGCTGAACATAATGATAAAGAACTGT
The DNA here is from genome assembly GCA_013400335.1 of Eurystomus gularis. Classification (NCBI taxonomy): domain Eukaryota; kingdom Metazoa; phylum Chordata; class Aves; order Coraciiformes; family Coraciidae; genus Eurystomus; species Eurystomus gularis. The sequence goes on along the minus strand of VZZY01015248.1, from coordinate 76,829 downwards.
ACTCAAAATGAAAGGCCTGGAAAATGTTTTAAGAGGATATTTCACTATGCAACACAATGTTTGTTATTAAGTGTCAGGTTACAGTCACACATTGTATTTTTGTGCTGTTGCGGAATTTGCCGCTTGTGTACACCGACAGAATTCTAGAAGGTCATTTGTCCCTTCACGTGAAGGCACATTCCTGCCAGAAATGGGGTGTGCCTTAGGTGCAGAATGCGCCAAAAGTCTCTAGACAAAGAGATGCATTTGGTGGCGAAACAAAAAAGGTTGACTGAAACTTTGTGAATTCATGCCAAACTCATAATTGTGGTGGAAACAAATCTGAAAAGCCAGTCCATTTTGTTTTGTACTCTTACAAACTGTGAGTCTTTCGCTGAAGCAATGTTTCTCTCTGGGTTTGATGAAATATACCTGTAAGAAAGGTCAAAAACTCAAACCCCAATACCTCTCAAACAAAGCCCAAGGTTCACTGTGAGCTGAATGAAGCTTATCAAGAAGGGGGAGATCAGGCGTTGCTCCCCGGTTTCTGACCTGCAGTTCTGTGGTGGAAGGGACTCTTCCACACGCTAACAGGCGTGGAAGGGATGGACATGACCCAGATTATTTAGTGTTGCTAAATACAATGTTGACTCGGGCAATTCTCTGCCTCCCATCTTTTGTGGTGCTAAATTCCTTCACCCTTGCAAAATCTCTTCTGTGTGCTCCACTCGCAGGGCTCCCCATGGCTCTGCTTTCTGCCCGTCACCTTCTGATTTTGATCTGGTGGTTTGTTCTGTGCTTTAAAGAGCCTGCCTTCATACCTTCTTCCCCCAGCAAAATTTCTTCTTTAGCTGAAAACCAGATGAGAGACTTGCTGGCGGTGTGCAGTGTTGCAGCACCGGTGCACAGAGCTGTGACTGGGCAGTGTGGACCCTGCTAAAGCCACAGGAGAACGCTCGTGCGACCATGACTTACCGGCCTAAATCTGCTGGCAGATCACCTCTGATTTATCCCTTGATTGGCTCGCTTAGGTCTGCGTTGTGCAGAAGAACGACACCAAGAAGATGTATGCCATGAAATACATGAATAAACAGAAATGCGTGGAGCGTAATGAAGTGAGAAATGTCTTCAAGGAGCTGCAGATTATGCAGGGCCTGGAGCACCCCTTCTTAGTTAATTTATGGTAAGATATTGCTCCTTTGCTTACTGGCTAAGGCAGTGTTGTCAGTTAGAGGCAACTTTGAGACCGGACTTGCCCGCTTTTCTGCTGCAAGCCCTTTTTGTGAGCGGCAGGTGTGTGGCCATGGCAGCATGACAGGCACCGTGCCGCTGGCGGGCTGCCTCAGGTGCTGTCTGTGGGGCGGGCAGCAGCAATCGCCCACGACTGCTCTGGAGAACGTGTGTGGCTGTGCCCTGGGCCGTCCCCGGGGCTCTTGGTTGGAGGTGGGACCCCTCGTCTGCTCCCCTGAACAGGGCCCTGCTTGCAGGGCAATCCTGTTTAGTTAAGAATTATCTCCCTTGTCCCCCCAGACAAGCACAAGAGAGTTTATTTGTGTGTTCCATTGTGGTTTCTTCCTAGGCAGGTGTTGCTCATCACCATAACCCAGTTTTATTTAATAGTGCTGTTTTGCAACAAGCAGCATCTCCCAGGGCCCCGCAGTAACCGCACGGGATCGACCCCCAAGCAGTGCTCTGCTCACAGGGCTCCCCATGGCTCTGCTTTCTTCACATCACCTCCTGATTCTGGTTTGGTGGGTTGTTTTGTGTTTTAAACACCCTGCCTTAATACCTTACTGATACCTGACCGAATTGGTGCTCATCAGCAAAAATAAAAATAATTTATCATTGAATTTACTGACAGAAAAATAATACCATTCAAATTTTATTGCAGAAACCCATATATCTGCTGGGGAAATGCATACATAACATAAAAGAGTCCCCTTCCTTTAAGAATACCTGATAAATGCAGACTACGTGCTCTGGTTAAAGTCCTTTTTCAACCATTCGCAATGGGATTGACCAGCTCAGTGATAAAAGATGCACTAATTCTTCCCCCTTCATCTGACTCAGCAGGTTTTCCTGCAGTGGGGCAGCGGAAAGGAATTTTAAATAAGACTCTATTAACTCTTGGAGTCTGCCAGGTTAATTTCATTAGGACACCAGTAACATTTCAAGCAGTGTGCTCTCCTCCACCACATGATGCAGTGGCCAATATCCTGTCGTTATAGGATTCCTCTGGGGTGGTGGGTAATTACATTTATTGGATATCGGATCTGTATTTAGAATGAGGTAGAACTTATCAATGTTAACCACTCTGAACGATACGCAGACTGCAGGCTTCATGTGAGTAATGTTCTGGTTCATGGTGCTGCTCATCACATCAAGAAGCTGGGGTAATGGGAAGAAAAAAACCATAAGAAGAAAGCTCGTAGCTGACTGTTAGACTGTCTCAAAGGGATGCTTGGTAACCAGTTGCAGCAGATGAGGTCACTTAAAGCAGAAAGAGAGATAGCAGCTGCATCCCCTGTTGTGTCAAGTAAATAGGTTTATTAACAGGCTGCTGCCAGGAGAACCAGAGCCCAGTTATTAGTGCCTCTGGTGCTCAGTCTGCTGGCTGTGGGTCTGCGCAGGGCTATGCGTGCTGCCTTAGGGCTCCTCTCTACCTTGCTCCCACGGTCGGTTCCCATGGGTGCTTGAGGAAGATGAAATGTCCATCTTGAAGAGCTGAGTGTGAATCACAAGGGGAACAGGCAGCATTTATCCAGAGGTGGATTTCCACTGCTGTATTGAGTTATTGATTGCTGAGCCAGCTGGGACTTCACAGCAAGTGAAGGGATCTTCCAAGATCCCTTGGAGGGATCTCATACACGAGTGGCTGTGGCAGCACAGGCTCAGTCACTGCCGTCAGTCACTGCCACTCGGGTCCATGGAAAACACACTGGAGACCTGTGTCCGCCTGCCAGACTCCTGCCCATCTCCCCTCACAACCGTTTGGGGGCAGTTAGCAGCACGCCGTGTTAGAGTAGTGGGTTTGGAGAGGTTTGGATGTGGCTTCATTTTTGAAGTGGCTGATAGTAAGAAGTTTGACATAAAAACATTGGGTTCCTGCTCTTCTTGTGAGCCTACTGGTAGTTGTTCATACGAGCTGCTCTGACTGTTGTGGATCTGAAGCTAAATTATTGTCATCTCAAGTATGATGATAGGAGTTCAGTCGCAGTGGGAAATGGAGCATGGAAAGGTCCTGAAATTATTTCTCAAGTGAAAAAGTTCCAAGAAATGATGAGTATTCCCAGAGGTACTCTATGTCCCTTTATAACCTGTCTTTTTTTTCAGTATTATCATCCTTGAACCATGCGTATGCCATTTTAGGTACTCGTTCCAGGATGAAGAAGATATGTTTATGGTTGTAGACCTGCTGCTTGGAGGGGACCTGCGTTACCATCTCCAACAACATGTGCGGTTCCAAGAAGGCACCGTGAAACTTTTCATCTGTGAGCTAGTGCTGGCCCTTGACTATCTCCAGAGCAGGAACATCATCCACAGGTCAGCTGGGGACTGTGTAGGTGGACTGATGCTCGTAGGCTGCAGTAGGAGTGGACTTGTTCCTCTTTGACATGAACTGACAAATAGAAGCTTAAGAGCTAAACAAACTACTCCCCACACGTGTGTGCTCATGTCAAGCACTAGGCTTCCCAGAGAAAAGCATTTAGTGTACAGCAGGGAGCACCTCATTTCTCCCTCTGGGATAGCAGTGATACAGCCTATTGGATTTGTTTGCTGATCCTGCAAAAAGCTGCCTTTAATAGGTTTAATTATCTGTAGCTTATTAATATCCATCCTGGTGTGGGGGATAGGTGTCAGCCTTCAGAATTCCTCTGCTGTCACACCTGCAAGTGTCTCCCCTTTGCTCTCCTCTCTGAACCACACTGAAAGAGGAGGAAAGGGACCAGACACAGCTTTTTTCTGTACGAGGGTAAATCCCTTGCTAGAAGTGGTGATTTGGCCACCAAGGTTTTTCATGACTGGTGAAAAAATATTTGAGCTCTTCCCACACATTCAAAGACCCACAAGGTAACAGCAGAGATTGAGCTTTTCCCTGGCTGGAGAGGAAGGGTTCTCTCCTGACGGATCGACTTGTGGCTGCTTTGTACGGGGGTACTGGGCAGCGCAAACCTCGGGGTCCAAGGGTGCTGAGTTAGCTGCTAACCAGGTATGAACAGGGAGGGACTAACAGAGAGTTAATAAAAGGCAGGGAGGGGATTAGCTCAGGTATTAAATATCACCCCAGAAGAGCATTCTTGTGAGGTATAAAAACAAAGCGTGGTACAAATTTAAAATTGAAACGGCGCTGGTTGTTGGTAGAGGAAGGAGCGGGCTGTTGGAGGGCTGGGGGGTTAACACTTGTTCACGTCCGTAGCATTTGGCTGCCATATCTGAGCTGTGAAGGCAGAGAGGCCGATACTTGGCGTGCCCGTATCTTGTCCTCTGCAGCGGTGGAGAGCCCCAGAGCACCAGGGAGGTTTTGCTCTGCTGCAGTTGGAGCCAGAGTTCTTGGGGATAGCTCCTTATTTCTCAGGAGTCTCATCTTTCATGCCGCTTGTTTTGTTTTATACCTGCATAAATTTCTGCTCTGATGGACCTGATCTTGGCAGCTGCTCAGGCTGCTGTGGTCTGGGACACGAAGCTGGATTGCGGTGACAAGGGCCTTGCCCCAGCCCTCTCTGCCTGGCACCTGCTCACCAGCACCAAATAATGGATAAGCATGAATTAAACATCATGAAATGCAGAGCTCAGAGTGGCGAGGGGTAAATCCTCATGCTGTTGGCTTGGCCTGAGCAAACTGAGTGGGCACAGGTAAAAAATCCTTCTCTGTTAGTAATCTATTACCATTAGTAGTAGTGTTTATAGGACTAAGGGGCTAGAGGTTCTTCACAATTCAGTGCCATAAGAACTAAGTCTGCATGAGAAGGAGACTGGTCCTTGTAATGATGAAAGATGTGATAGCTACAGGTGTCCAGGGGGCTGAGGTCCCGCTCTGAACTGCATCCCCCGCAGTAGCATGGCCCTGAGCATCGTGTGGCTGTTGGCATCGTGTGGCCGTTGGCTTCACGTGGCCATGAGCATCACCAAAGGGTGGGCTGGCATCCCGCTACAGCTCAGCCAAAGGGCAAAACCCCAGAGGGTAAAGACAGGTGGGAGCAGCTCAAGTTTGGGCTGCAAAGAGTGTTTGAAGCAGCTGTATGCGCTTAAGGTGAATCGAGTAGAACAAAACATGCATAGCAGTCTATAAAATTTGCAAGTCTTTTCATTAACACTGTAGTGCAAGTTGTTTAATTAACACTGTAACCCAGTGGGACAGTATTAGACAGATAAAGTGACTGAGCAGAGTCAATTACCTGCAACATCTGTAATTGGGACCATCAGGAGACAGGCAAGTGATTGCTGCTTTTGTCTGAACAAAGCTGTGCAGAGGCGGCAAACACAGACCGAGGGCTGGAATCGCTTCCCACCTACAAGTAGAAGAGCGGGAAACAGGTGTTCAACTTTTCAGGCTAGGAAATGGTGTAGACAGTTTATAAAAAAATAAATATACCAATAATCAATAAACAAAATTATCCCTGTTCATTGTTTGCATCCTGGGAATGATCTCACTGTGTTGGTGTAATTCCATCAGCTGCAAACTAGACTGAGTGAGATCAGAAAAGGCCCCAGTGAAAATGAAAAAAAAAAATTAATTAATTTTTAAAAAAGGTTGAAAACTAGATGAGAAAACAAACCTGGTTTTATGGTTCATTTCAAAACTTTGAAAATGTTTTTGTATCAAGTGATTTCAAGAATCTTTTTTTTTTCCCCCATCTCCTTTTGCTGAAACATTTCTTAAAGTTTTTGCTTTAATACCAAGTATGTCATCACCATTTTTTGCTGCCAGATGCTTCAGACCATCTGGAGCATTGGGCTCTTGCCTGTGGCACTGTTCTGCTGGGAAAACAAGCCACTTACCTGAAGCCACCCCATGATCTCTTGATGAAGACCCTGATCCCTGTGCTCACCGTGGGCTGGGGCTGGCACAGGGAAGGTGACTGGTATTTATAACTCACTGGCCCCAGTTTGGGTGAGAAACACCACAGAACTGTAAACTACTACATGAGAACTGGATTTACTGTCCCTTCTTGATTCCAAGAGGCTAAGTGAGTTCAAACTTTATCCTAGTGATTGCATTCCTAAAGCTAAATTCCCAAACCTGCTCTCTTCCTCCCTTGGAGCCCGTGGGCAGGCGGGAAGCGTCCTGTGGTCAGGAGAAGCAGTCTCCTCGTGGGGCACTCAGCTGCCAGGTGCCAGGCTCAGCTGACAGCGGGTGAATGGGGACTGCTGTAATGAGCTCATTAAACCCAGGTAATGTCTTGTAAAGTCACTCAGGTGGATACCGCAGGCGTATCAGGTGTATGCTGTCTTCCTGCAGCGGAAAGCATTTCCCTGCAGCATTGCTATAGGCGTGGATGTTTTGTTTTTGGGGTTCTTGTCTTCAGGAGCAAAACCAGTGGGGAAACCTTTTGTTTCTAGAACTAAGATGTTAAAATAATTTTATTTTTACTGAGTAAGTGTGGAACAGCTCTCAAGGTAGTATTGAAACAGATTAAGATGTACAAGGAGGAAAAAGAGAGAAAGGAGCTCTAATGTTGTAGGTGGAGTACCCGAGTGCTGCCAGTGCAAACCACAGCAGCCTCCCCAGCCCTGTGCCACCATCTCTGCTTTGTTGTTTGATTAGTTGTTCTCTTATGGCTAAATCAAACCCTGCAGGAACATCAGAGCTGGAGAGCCCCAGCAAAGACACCTTCTAGGGCATGATGTCTCTGGAAGTGTGTCCCCTCCAGAGCCTGGGCTTTCCTCAAGTATCTGCAGATGTCTTTTGTGTCACTTTTCAGGCTAACGGCTGTCCCCCCTTCTCTGCTTTTTTCCTTAGAGACATCAAGCCTGACAACATTTTACTGGATGAGCATGGTAAGTGCCACTTGCTTTTGGGTCATGCATGTACGTGAAAGCAGAGTCAGACATAGGACTTCCAAGTTAAAGTTCAGGTGCTTGCTGTTTGCCTCACTTTGTGCTGGTTTCTTGCCCTCAGCTCAGTTCAGAACAGGACCATCCCTCCGTGCTTTGGTTGCTGTCCTTTCCTGAGTGGCAGCTTCTTGTACTTTTGGGGCGCTGGGCACCCGTGATGCTGCCATGTTTCTGGGTGCCTCAGAGTCTAACCCCAACCGGCTGAGCTCATGGTGTCCCTAGAAGGCACTGGCAGGGGCAACACATTTCATGCTACTTGTGGTCAGGTGCCTGGCAGACCTTATTTTAAGACCTTCTTGGCTCTTACTTAAAGCTTACTAAAAATGTAATCATTTGAATGGAAATGCTCATGGAATTGCAGGCTGTGTGTAGTGTGTGCTCACAAACAGAATGAGTTACAGTTGAATAGATAAGCTTCATTCAGGTCTTTTCTTCTTCCTTGAGCATTTGACACTGGGAGGGGTCTCCAAAGAGGATTTGAGGCTGGGTGTATTATAGATGCTGTTATCATTTTTTCTTTAGTCTTTTTTGCAGGCAAAACTCTAGCTATATTCTTGCATTACTCTCTAGACAATTTTTTTTTGTCCTAGCAAAGCTCTTACAGTGAAGAATTGTCTGATATTTATTAGCATTTAACTTGCTAGAAAATCACTTGTCGTTTCGTATTTTTTGAAAATCCATGTAACTGGCTTGTTGTGAGAGATCTCAATTAACAACTACAGCAAAGCACTCGAGAGGAACAGCCAGTGCAGGGACAAGGCGTATCTGAAATCATGATCACTTCAGGGGCTGTAATAGAGATGCTGAAGCTCCCAAGGAGTCACCTGGCTCCTGCGTGTGACAAGGGTTGCTTGGCAGCCCAGGCTCTACCCGTTGTGCATATGACCTCTAATTTCAAAGTGCGAGCTAATTATTTATTTAGGAGCTGTCAGCAAAGCTGATTTTGCCTCCAAGCGCAGTAGCCTCGTTCCCGACTCTCTCAGTACTTCTGCTGTTGGAGAGACACAGACCAATGTAGTGACCCATCAGGGTCCAGCGATGGGCCGTGGACCTGTCTGGCCAGCCTGGGCCCGTGCTTCCAGCACCACTGTGGCTCTGGGACCTCCCTCCCAGCCTGTGTGGTGCAGTGCTGGTGTGGGGCTGCGTTCCATCAGTCCTCACCAGCGGACACTCTCGGTGACCTGTCACCATCTTCCAAGAACCTCTGTGCCCATAGGACCGGGGTGACACAGCCACCTGAGAGGGAGCTGGAAGCACTAGAGCCACAGAAATGTAGGTCAGCATTGCCCAAAGAGGGAAAAAACAGAGGGGAAAAAGCTCTGCTTGTCTCTGCAGACGCATTCAGCTCAGCAGGACGTAACGTCCAAACTTCGATAATGACACTGCAATTTAGGTTGATTTTTGAGCCTTTTCTCTGCTCGCTGTGATGTTTTAACTGTCTGTTGCAAAGGCTGTAGTTATTTCCTGTAGATGTACCCTTGACTTCAGTGTCCTTCTGAATGTAACTTGTAGTATTTCTTTTCTTCATCCGTGGCAGCAAAGGTGTGTCCTCTCATGCATACAGAAGGCTTTGTGCACACACAGTTCAATTTCTTCCTGTCCCCAAGCAGCTGTTCTTTTAGCATGTTTCTCTATATTTAGCCTAGTAGATAGTGCTTGTTTTTCAGTGTCTCTCTCCCCATGGAACAGAGCTGCAGCTCCCTGTTCTCCCCTCTCTCCCTCCACCAGGCTTTCACAGCTATGATCACAGAATATATGCTATTTGCTAACATCAATTTTTTATAGTGTTCTCAGCTGAGAGCAGTCCCCTGAGAGTATGAGGCACCTGGAGACCTTCAGCACTCAGAATTCAGTCCTCCATTTTTTAGACTCCTCTTGCCCCCCAGCTCTGCCCTTTTGCCCATCTTCCTTTCCAGCTGTGACTCCTTCACCCTTCCAGATTTACGTCCCAAAAGGTGTCCATGTCTGTTACCAACCACAGCACACTTTTTGCTGGTGTTAATCACTGCCGAGGCGGCAGGAGCCCTTGTGCACATCATCTGATCTTTGTGTAGAGGCTGGTTCAAGTTTTTGATGGTACAAATGTCCCTCATGATGCCACATATTGAGATGTGTTGTCCTGCGGCTGTCATGAGCTCAACACACACCTCAGGCGCTTTCCTCTGTCACCCTGGCCGGTGAGGTTCTCTATTACCGTATCAATTTCAGCTAAGAAATTAAAGTGAGCCATAAATAAAGTGGAATATGGAGGAAATGTCTTTCTGTGCAATAAATACAGCAGCTGACCAACATCAGAGATTGGGATCAGGTCCCACAATGAAAAAATCCTCAGCAGGTGACCACCTTCAGCAGCCATTCCAAGCACAAAGTTATTTCCTCATTTAATGATGAGTGTATTGATTTGGCTCGGTGACAGCACAGCTCAGCTGGGAATGGAAGACTATAACAGATGGCAGTTTCCAGGAATTGCGATTAATTCATCAGGAGTTTTTAGCCAGGTCATTTGGCTAATAAAATTGAAGAAAAGCTCTGTTTTGTCTCTCATAAAACAGAAAGGGTTTTCGCAAGAGCCCTGCAATGGCTTTGGGCAGCGTTATTTCTTGCAGCAGTGCTGACAGGTTCTCGAGGGCAGTGCTGGAATGGGTGAGCTCATGCCAACGTGGGCACTGCACGCGCACCCCAATTATGGCACAGTCTGTCCGAGAGCCTCCCTATGCCACAGCTCCTGATGTCTCTACTTACATATTCTTTAAAGTGTTGCCTTGGTTGAATCTGCAGGATCCTTATATTTTTTGCACAAAAGATGCTCTAGAAAGGTGAAGGAATTATGTAGTAACAGAGGTGCTGCATGTACCTAGAAAATTCCGTGCCTTGATGCAGAACCAAAGGCTTGACCTGGAAGTGCCAGTTTCAGGCAGGCAGGATGAGCATTGCAGAGTACAGCTCAGGCTGTGCTGTGTCAGAACTGGATGCAGTTAGAGATGCTGAGCAATCAGCAAAACACAAGCCCTGAAGCCTGTCCCTAAAGCCCAGCCCCCAGCGCATCCCTCTTGGTTACAAGTACCTGCCATCCCTGGTCCCCCCGTCCATCCCGTTCTGCAGCCCCGCTGTCGCTGCCCAGCCTCGTCCTGCCATCTGCAGCCTTCTTCCGCAGCCTCATTGGCTTGATTTGGTAATTTCCCAAGTGGGCTAGTTTATAAAACTTGTGATTTATTTGAAGTGAATTGTTTAAAAGATGCATCCAGAGAAAGGCACATTTGTGCTTGGAATATCAAATTCTTAATAAGTCGTTATGATTCATATTTATGAAGACAGCTCCCCACAAAGTGGAACGAGAGCTGGAGATGAAAGAAAAAACAATGCAAGGATGTAGAGGACGTACCCAGACAGGACAGTTGTACGTCGTTCTTTTCTCTCGAGTACTCCCCAGCGATTTGGCGCCCGTTCTTTAGTGGGCGGACTGGAGAAGAGAGGGCTCAGCCGGTGCTGTAAAGCAGGGTGAGCAGCAGGGAAGGACACGTGCTCTTGGCAGATCAGTCGGGTACCATGAGAGGTGAGCTCTGACCTTGCTCAGGCTCCCCCAGCAGAGCCCACAGCTCACAGAGGAACCTTGAGTTTTCCTTTCTTCCTTCAAACTCCAGCTTGACAAGCACTGCAGACTTGATAAGGAAATCTGTGTCTCGGTGGGACTGGCAGCCCAGAGAGCCCACAGGTACTGAGACAGGTCTCACCTGAGCAGGGCTGGCAGCAGGTCACTGTCCTGCTGAGCTGTACCTGCCTCTCCCTGCCTGGAGCAGCCTGATGGGGAATATGGGATTGCTGAAGAGCTCCATGACTTCATGGGGAGAGGCTGAAGGATTTATTCATCCTCACCAGATGCTGATGCAGAGGTTGAAATTAAGTGGTTGTGGCACAATCCCAGGGCCTTCTGGATGAGTGTCGTGTCTGCCTAGTGTGTGTTCCTGGCAGTAGTGTCAGGAGGTGTACGGAGCCCATGCCTAACAATGAGGTGGCCCGCGTCCCTGGAAGCTCACAGCCCAAATGCTGAACATGCTGAGGTTTGCATAAAGCACGGCAGGCCACATGCCACCAGTTCTGATGGTGACTGTCTCAGCAGAGCTTACATGCTCAGCTGGACATCCACCTGCACTGCAGGACATGCCGTTTGGATGTGCACACAAAAAGCTCTTGCGCTTTACCCACGGCACATGTGGTTGGAGAGACACAGGCAGGAACATGGACATGATACAGTATTTTAAGGTGAAATCACAAATTCTAGTTTTATTCCATAAATTTTCCCAGCTAGATCAGATATTTCCAGCAGGCCACTTTTATCATTATTCTCATGCAGCAGACACTTAGGCACAACTGTGAAGATTCACTTAGATGTTCCATAGCATCCAGATAAGACAACAGGAGTTCATTACCAAAGCACCAACTTCTGGACATATAAAGGTGATTTTATTCTACTTCAACTCATGAACTAAAGCAGCTGTGAATTTCTGGCTGTTGAAGCTAATCCTTGAGGGAAGCATTGTCACAGAGTCTCCCACCAGTAGAAGCCACTTCGGTTTGATCTCTCTGGTTGGAGAAAACAGCAGCAATGCAGCCACCCTCTGTGACTGCAGAGGAGGGTGACGGGTCTGCAAAACAATGTACAAAACATCTGATGCTTTTGATAACGAGCCCAGCTCTGTCAGGTATGAGCAAGTTCAGTGCCTTAGGAGAAGGTGCATGAGGTCAGGAAGAGGAACAGGCTGCCTGCGTTTCATCAGAAGAATTAGGCTGAACTAACCCACGAGTTTCTAGGAAATTCACTCAGTGAAGCCAGCCTTGTACTGATCACCCGTGCTCTGTGCATGATTGCGCTGCTCACTGGTAGGAGCTTAAGTGAATAAGGGAGACAAATGAGTGCTTGCAAAAAAAATAAATTGCAAGTAAGAGAGCAGGAAAGAGGTAGGTGGGAGCATTTCCTTCGTCATCCCTGCAAATCGCATCTGCCTCTTGTTCCTTGCCAGTTTGCAGGCAGTGTATTGTAGTGAGAGCAGAGACATCCTACCCCAAGGAGGATTTGGGGGGTTTATGTGGGCTTTTTTCTTAAAAAACAAACAAACAAAACCCACATGCAACATAGTGGCATATTTTTCTGTGATAAAACGTTCAATTCTCTTTCCCCCCAGATTTAGGATGGCTCAAAACAATCATCATTAAATGGCTTCTTGGAGACCTCCATTTTTTTGCTCCCCAAAAGGTAAAGAAGGGGATATTTGATGTATCAAGAGACACCTATAAGCGGCCTGCAAGCTGAAATATTTTGTCAGTTCTCCCACTAGAATATTTTTTCCTGGAAACTCCTTTCCACAGAGTATTTTACTTTTTGACTCAAAGCTGTTTGTTATGTGATATTAAAGCGAATCAAGTTACACACTAACCTCTGTCTTTCAGGACATGTGCACATCACAGATTTCAACATCGCCACGATGCTGACTAAAGAAATACAAGTCACCACCATCGCTGGCACAAAGCCGTATATGGGTAAGAACCAACAACAATTACGTATTCCTGAATTGCCATTTTAGGGGCTTGATTTGGCAGCTGTGGTGGGGTACCAATGAAGTCCTTTTTGATGAGAGTTTGAACTCTTTCCTCCTGCTATGTGACAAAACTCATGCATTGTTTGAGGTGAGGAACAGCTCTGAGAGGTGCTTCGGGGGAGCGTGGCAGAAGTCGCTCCCCTGCACCGCCCGGGTGCAGCTGGAATCCATCTGCTGATTTCACACAACAGACCAAAGCAAACATACTGCAAACATCATTTTAGTGCTGTCACCCCATGCTGTACAGCATGGTTTTGATTACAAAATAAGATAGTTGCGCTCTTGAGATCTCAGAGCATTTCACAAGCAGCGGTCAAGCCATGATGAAGTTCTCTTGCTACCCTTGAGAAGGAAGCACAAAGGCTTGTATTTGGTCCCTCAGCACATTAGCACAAGTCTTACTCTGCTGCATCACTAGCAATAACTTGAATTTTTGTATAAACTGTCTGCTTTAAAAGCTGGCATTACTCTGTGTTTAGGCCAAGTGAGTAGCCTTAAGACTTGCTGTGCTCCTGGGCAGCAGCGTCCACTTGGCATGGTGGGGAAGAGCCCCTGTTCTGGTGTCAGCCTGACACAGTCGAGAGCATCGCTGCGCTGATGCCAGGTCTGCATCAGAAAGAGGCGGGTGAGGCTTCAGCTCTGGTCACCACCAAGGACAGCATCCCATCTTCCAGGAGCAGGGCAGGAGGGCAGTCAGAACCGGGGGCTGCAGAGCTTTCTGAAAACCCCTGCTATTGTACCTCTGTTGCCAGCAGCAGTAGATGTGGCTGTTTCTGCCAAGTGAAGAGCAGCCCTGGCAGTGGGGGTGTGCAGGAGGAATAGTCCCAGCCAGGCTCTGGAGGGCTGCTGAGGGGGTCCCCAGTGCTGTAGGGGTGCACGGAGGGTGTTTTCCTGGAGCCAGGTGACTCTGGAGTGGGTGGATCACTCCACGGCAGCCTTGGGTCAGCTGGAGGAACAGTTTTCACGAGCAAATCAACACCCACAGGTGGAAGGGAGATACACGGTGATTGATCCCTGTGCAGACCTCATTTCTCAAGTACTCTGAAAGTTTGCTGCTTTTTCTTTTCTGCTTTATAAGGGGAGTACAGAAAACTCGGTTACGTTCCCTCACTGTACGAGTCAGTGAAGCGTCTGATTCTGCGGGGAGAGACCCACTGGATACTTACCACAAAGGCAGAGAGCTGATAAACATAAAGCAAAATAACACTGACTTACCTGGTAGGAACTGGGACCGGAGCACACAGGGAACCAACCAGAAAGAAATATTCTGAGCTGGTGCTAAAAGAACTCCTGTGCAAGCACAACATAAAGAAGTCTTTTAAACTATGAATTCAACTTTCCTCCCTAAAGCAAGCACTCAACAGCCTTTCTATGCAGCTAACACAGCCCCTCCACACAAAATACATACTTTCACAGACACTAACCCTGTCTCTCAGCCCCACATCACCAGCCGCCCCACAGCTGATGCACAGCCAGAGCCCTGGGAAGCACCTTTTGATCAGACGAGTTGACCTTTCACCTTCGCATCACCAGTGCAATCCTTTTAAAGCAGGCACCAAAAGAAAGCATTGCTTGCTGCTTGGGGGTTTTTATAGAGCAATTCTCGCCTCCCAGCTTGCACAAAAATCCTGATGTATTTTTTTTCCTTACACTCAAAAGGGAAGTTTATTGGCTAAGAAAGAGCATTTCAGTCTGTGCCTCCCCCCACTTCCTATTAGCCAGCTGACTCCTCCTAAGAAGCTGTGGCTCTCAGGCTTCCTTCTGTTAAAATTTGCTTTTCCCTGCCAAGGGTGCAGTCGGCACCATGTTGACGTTTACGCTGCATATTAATGTTTCTGATGAGCTGCTCTCATTCACTGAGTGAGGCTGTGCCGAGGTGCTGCCAGACTGAAGTACTTTGAATAGGAACAAAGAGAGATGAGTGGGACGGGAGCAGCTTTCCATATCTGCTGAGCACCCGTGGTGGGCAGAGGGGCTTTTTGGGGAAGGTGAGGGGATACTGAGGCCAATTTGATGCCTATGTTCAGTGGATTAGAGTTACTCCTTATTCCGAACCACGTTTACTGTGGGATAACGGGTGAGTCCAATGCCAGCAAAACCAGTTTATTCTTTTGGGGCTTCGGGGGCAGAGAAGCATGGAGTGATGTCTGTGGAGGGGCCATGGGGCTCTCGGGTGCCCCAGGAGCACAGCAGTGCTGGAGGGGCTTCACTCCAGGATGGCCGGAGTTTTAGTGCTTCATACAATGTAGGAAATCAGGTGGGTCTGGTGAATCTCTTAGTGGTTTAGGGCTACGAGGATGATGAGGGGACTGGAACACCTGCCTTCTGAGGAAAGGTTGAGAGACCTGGGGCTTTTTAGTCTGGAGAAGAGAAGACTGAGAGGGGATCTAATTAATGTGTATCAATAGATGAGGGCTGGGTGTCAAGAAGAAAGGGGCGACCTCGTTTCACTTGTGCCCTGTGATAGGACAAGGGGCAATGGATGCAAACTAGAGCACAGGAAGTTCCACCTCAACATGAGGAGGAACTTCTTTCCTGTGAGGGTGACAGAGCTCTGGAACGGGCTCCCAAGAGAGGTTGTGGAGTCTCCTTCTCTGGAGACTTTCCAGACCCGTCTGGATGCGTTCCTGTGTAACCTGCCCTAGATTCTATGGTCCTGCTTGGCAGGGGGTTTGGACTCAGTGATCTCCAGAGGTCCCTTCCAACCCCTCACATTCTATGATTCTATGATTACAGGAGTCATATGGAAAGCATTCTATAATCCCAGTAAACTGGAATGTGTTTAGTGAACATTAAACATTCCAGTTGCAAAGGTGAGAGCACACCTCTTTCTCAAGGCCATCCCATCATTTACACACATTAATTAAGTTCTGTAACAGTCCATTGGAGCAGAAATTACTGACAGTCCCGTTTCACCGGTGGGAGAGCAAGGCTCAGAGGAGCTGAAATGCTTGTTTGGGTTTTAACACAACAGCAAATGTTTGGCAGCGTGCTAATTGCATCTGTAGTGAGTCACCAGGGTTTTGAGGTGTATCTGTTCCCAGGGCAGGCAAGTATCTGGGCTAAGCTGGTGTGCTGGGAACTGGGTCAGGTCTGGTGCAGGACACGGGGCCAGCAGGTCCTGCTGGGCAGCAGCTGTGGGCTGCATGGTCTGGGTGGGAGACCACGCCGGGAGACCGCGATGGTTCATGCACACTGGTGTTTGCTCCCCACTGCAGGATGTTTCTGTCCTGCCAGGCTGAGACAGCAGACAGGAGCCTGGCAAAGACCAAAAAACAAATTGCTACAAGGAAACCCGTGTGTTCTGACTTGTGTCCACCTCAGCAGTGTTCTGGTAAAGGACCGATATACCGTTTTGAAGAGAAAAGCAGAAATTACCAAAGGTCTGGTAATAACATGCTGGTTTGTGTCCTAGGCAGGGTGGAAGGGGTGCTCTCAGCAGTGTGGACCCAGCATTCTGTGGCTCATTTCCACTCGAGATCGCAGCAAGGCAAACTTTCCTTTTTCTGTGTTTCACAGCACCTGAGATGTTTAACCCCACAAAACCCACGGGCTATTCCTTCGCTGTGGACTGGTGGTCACTGGGAATCACTGCCTACGAGCTGCTCAGGACACGGGTACTGTGCACGTGGCTCCTATTCCTGTCCATCCATCTCTGCCCTTAAACACTCTGTTGGGAAGGTTAATGCTTGAGCATGGGGATGAAAGAGCAGAGCCAAGTTAGAGGCTTTAAGGGTTATTACGACATAGGAAGCAGAAACCCCAGGTGACCACAGCTAAGATCTCAGGGAATCTCTTGTGATACAGAGCAGCACATCACAACGGTTCCCTGATCTGCCCAGGGGCCTCTGGGTTGGTGTAAGCTGGGCAAGGCAAACAAGCGACAACTCCTGAAGGCTGGGTTGCAATAGAATTTACTTTGAGCTCCCATCCTGCAAGGAGAAAAAGAAAACTTGAAAAAAATTCTCATTGCAGTTGAAAAAAGATCTTGGGCGCTCAGCTGGCGCCCAGCTCGGCCCCCGCCGTGGTCCAGCCAAGCCCTCACAGGGATGGCTCAGCCGCCAGTGTGCCAGGACACCGCTCCTGGGGCAGAAGGGGTGGGTCATCCGGCAGCCCAGTCATCCCATCCCACCCAGGACTTGGAACACTTCCTGGGACACCATTTTTTCATCTGATTTGATAGGTGGGAAAAAGCCTTCTCCTCCTCACTTGTGTCATCTCAGGCATGAGTGAAGAACTGAAAACAGTGACACATTTTATGTGGAGCACTGGGAATGCTCTAAGCACAGCACTGTATCTATAAAATCCTTTTTTGCGAGCCCTCTGAGATACAAATATTGAAAAGGCCAAGCAAACACAAGCTGGCCGGGACACTGACTTCTGGGTTTTGCCTCCTGTCTGCCATGCTGGTTCAATACCTAGTTATTACCGTTGTTCTTGCTGACATTATTTTGTTTATTTCAACTGAGCTACGGTCACATTGGGAGAGACTTTCAACAGGAGGCCTGGGGAATGCACAGGGAGACTTTGTTTGAAGCTTCTTTGCTCTAAAAAGATTTCCCAAGGAGGCTGAAAAAACAGCTAAATTAAAACGCTTTCCTTGTGGCATTTTTCACAGAGGCCGTATCATATTCGCTCCAACAATTCCACAAATGAAATCACTCACATGTTCAAGACGGCGACAGTGATGTACCCCGCTGCATGGTCCGCAGGCATGGTCTCGCTCATCAGGAAGGTGAGAGAGGCCACGGTGCGGGGCTGGGACGTGCTGTGTCCAGGCGCCGGCTGAGAGCAGCCGAGTCCTTCCATTGTGCTTTGCAGTAAGTTGCGGGGAGTCATTGAAAATTGTGTCCAGAGCCAGTGTCGGTGACCTTCAGATGGTGCCGTGTGATAAATATCCAGCTTTTAGCATCGTAGCCACACCGAGGTAATAACCAGCCGCAGTGCTGCTTCCTGGACTGGCAGGATGGAGCTCGTGCTGGCAAGATGCTAATGCATCTCTTCTGGGGACACATGCAGGCTTTGCTTCCAACTTTGTCTCTCTGGAATGACATAACTTGGAAGTAGATACTAAAATATGCCAATGAATTGGACCAAAAAGTGGCCTTTTTTATTTTATTTTTAAAAAAACATTTTTCCCAGCAACAAAAAGATCTGCAGGAAGTGCTGATACTATTGACATCCTTGGATGCCATGTGGCTTATGCGCCACTGCAATTTTTTAATGAAGCTGTTACCAAAATTGCTTCAAAATCATTACTGGAATCATTTTGAAGCTGAAATAAAGTTTGACGTGAAGCCTCACCTTCAATAAACAGACAGTGTCAGAGGCTCCTTGCGTGCAGCGGCAGCAGAACTGAAACCCTGGACCCTGCGTTGCAGCACCAGCTGCAGGTTTTGGAAAGCGTGTAAATAGTTTTCTAATTTTCAAATACGTGTAAGCCATGAAGTAGTACTTAACGTAGCCTTTGTCTATTTCTTGTTGTAAGTAGTAGGTAGAAATATTTTGTCATTTCTCATGAAATACTCTCAAACTTTTTGATGAAAGCGAGACATCAGTTCTTTGCTGAATCACGGTGTATTGCCCGAGAAGAATATTGAATAATATCTCCATGCACTTGAAATTAAATGGAGCTAGTATTTCATTAAGCCTAATGGTAATATAGGGATATTTACAGCAGACCAGTGATGGAGACAGAGGCTGCGGTGTCCCCAGCGCTGCTCCTTGTCACAGGATGTGGCTCGGCCAGCCCTGTGGTCCAGCCCACACTGAAAACCTGCCTTGGCCACGTGCTTAGTGATGGCAGCTATGTTCCATCCCCAGGGGCTCTGCCACTGCACCGTCACTACAGCCCTCAGTGTTCGCAGGCCCCGCTGACCGTCCCACCCGCCATGGGCAGAACCGGCTCCTCTGACAAACTGACACCGAGAAGCCCAGCGGTCATTTCCTTGCCCCAGCCGTTACCTGGTGTAACTGCCACGGACACCTCTGGATGTACCTAAGCTCTGGTTGCACATCTCAGGGTCTCACTTTCTCACCACTTCCATTTAACTCTCGCTGCAGCTACTGGAGCCGAACCCTGAGAAGCGTTTTTCTCAGCTGAAAGATATCCAGGACTTCCCGTACCTGTCAGATGTGAACTGGGATGCTGTTCTCCAGAAAAGGATAATTCCAGAATTCATTCCCACGGTAAGGCAATTTTAAAATGTTCTCAGTATGCCCAAGCATTACACGCTGCAGCCTGCCCTCGCTCCTGCCACCAGATTGTGGGAAGTTCCTACAGATTTCCACAAGAGCGTCAAACGTCATGAGGGCCAGGGGAAAAGAGAGGCAAGGCCAAAATTTCCACTTTCCTGTGGGTGTAATAAAGTGTAACAGGGTATGACTACAAAGCATGGGTGCCCCAAAATAATCTGCTGTGTTTATAATATTCCCAGAACTTCTGGATGCAGAACTGCTCTTACTCCGGACTATCCATGGCATGCCATGTGAAACAGGCTGGCAGTGCTTAGGCGCCATCCCAAGCCTTTCTTAGCTGCCCGGCTTCCCACCAGCTCTGCAACTGCAGAACACCAATGAAGAAGCTCGTTAGCAGCCTGGAGGTCACTCACCGTTGTATCATAACTGTTTCTTCCTGGAGGGACACTCCCTAACAATTCCATTATTAGACATACAGTAGATTAGTGTTTCTGATCCTTTTTTAACTGGATTGATAGAGCACAGAAGTAAAATAACCCTCATGGAAAGCAGTCCAAGGACTGTTGTGTGCCGTGTTACTCCACAAGTTTTTCAGCCAAACAAAAGCTGGGCTAAACTATGAATATTTGTTAATCCTATTCACTTTCACCCTCTGTTGCTGATTTTCTCTTTGGTGGGTGTATGTGTATTGCTTTAAAACCAGTTTGGCAGAGGCACGGCCCAGCTGAGACACGCTGCCCTTGCTGCCACCTCGAAGCAGCCAAAGGGCAGAGCAGAAGCAGTGAGCTCACAACGAGCCATTCTCACACCTTGACAATGTCCCCTGGCTGAAGGGACGGATACAAATGTAAGAAGTGCGGCAGGTGCTCTGGCTACGTGTGCAGTTGTAGTTCATTTTTGACAAAATTCAGCTCCCAGGTGCAGTCCAGTTAAGGAAACACTCTCTAAAACAGGCTCTGGTCCCTTAAGGCCACCTCTCTCTTCCCTCCAGAAAGGCAGACTGAACTGTGACCCAACCTTTGAACTGGAAGAAATGATCCTGGAATCCAAACCTCTTCACAAGAAGAAAAAGCGCTTGGCTAAGAAGAAGAACACCAACAAAAGCAATTCCTCCCAGGTGAGAGCCAGCAGGTACAAGCATGTGGTCAAGGAAGTCTCTAATTTTCCAAGAGAGCTGATTACTGCCTATCAAGACCTCAGCAAACTGTTTAAACAGATCATTTTTCTCTTGTGACTAACTTCATTCCCAAAACTCTTCCTCATCTTCCCTTTGGTGGAGGGCAGCATGTGTATGCACCAGTTTTGTATGAGAGCCTTAGTACTGGTCTCCACATGCCATGCTCAAGATGCTGTGTCCCTAAAGATACCTCTGTAGCTCCTTGAAATTGTCCTTGTCGTGTCTTTCTGTGCTAGCTGTGAATTTATTCCCCATCTCTTTATTTTTCTGTTTGCATGTGAAAGGCCTGCCATCTTCAAAAGCACCTTGAGATGCTCCAGAGGGACTTCATTGTTTTCAACAGAGAAAAGTAAGTTCTGGTGCAGAGGCAGCGTAAGAGGCTCTGGCCCTTGGCAAAGCCTGGGGCAGATTCGGGTTTGGGGTGGCCTTGGCAAATACTGCCGATGAGGACTTAAGATCTAATGAACGAGGAGAGCAGGTCCTGGGAATGCTGGTTGGTCTGGCATCCACCAGGGACTGATGTGATGTTTCTCCTCTTGAGCTGGAGGGCTGGGCCCACCACCATGAGCTGCCTTAATTGCCCCATTTGCGCAGGCGGGGAGTGATGCTGGGGCTCTCGGGACTGCTGGTGCCCTCACAGCTCAATTGTCCCTTTCTCTCCTGAAGGGTGAGGCACCACCACAACGATGCCCAGGAGACCATAACGCTGGCAAAAAGCAGAGGCACGTCCAAGGACGACAACCAGAACAACAACCTCTGAGAGCAGCATTCCTGGAGCTTTCCTCACAGGGCCAGTGCACACCCACCCACGGACCTTCATGATGCTGGGCCACCAGGCTCACCCAGTGCCGCAGGGACACTGCCGATAGCCCAGGGCAGGGCGGCTGGGGGAGCTGGGACACCCGCTCCCTCTGCCTGCCACCCCACAGCCCGTGATCCTGGGCATGGGGGGAGAGCCTGTGGGTGTACCGCTGCAATTTGCCATGGACAGTTGGACTCAGATCCTGTTATTTTGCTTTTCTTGGTGGCAGGAATGTGACCATGTGAAAATGAATGAGACACTCAGTAGTCACCCTCCTGGCTTGGCTAGCCAGCGTGACAGCCCCTGGTTCGTAGAGATGTTCGTCATTCATATCAGTCTTGGTGGCTGAGTCCATGACAGCACTGTGGGTCCCAGCTTTGTGGAGGCTGGGACTCCTGCATGGGCTCACAGCTGGTGGCTCCAGACGGAAGAGGCTGTGCTCAGCTGCAGGGGCTCCACCAGTGTAGAGCAGCAAAGGTGGCCTTTGCTCACAGATGCCTCCCACAAGCATCCCGTGAGTGTGGGCATGAAGGGCTGGACGTGGTGATGAGCTCCTTCCTTAGCTGGAGGAGGCAGCAAAGGTTTCCTGTCCACTTCCCCCTCTCCATGCTGGTTCCTGTTCCCATTTCTCACAGAGCAGTACTGGCTTGATGGGTGCTCAGCACACGCAGGCAGGTGTGGCTTAAAGAGGTGACAACCAGGCACTGGTGAATAACCGGCATCCAGATACATTTCCAGTCCAGCCTGAAAAAAAAAAATATTCACCATCACGTTAAACTGCTGCAACTCACTGAATCTGATGGAGTTCGGCTTCCAACACCAGAGATAAATTTGAATGTGTATTTTGAATCTCTCTACCATTGAAATCACGCTTGATTTAAGCAGCTGCTGTTTGCAGGACCAGACATACCCCTGGTGCGGTCTTTGCCAAGACCAACATTGGCCAAAGCATTTCTATTACGGGAATGATGCTGTTATTTAAATGCTTTGGCAGACCTGAGGTTTCTCCCTCCTTATTTGACATTTTCCTGTTCTCAGCAATATAACAGACACGTGACGAACAGACACTTGCCTCCCATTTGCCCAAAGGTGTTCTTTGTTTTCCCTGTGCCCTCCTGCCTTTCTCTCTGGCTAAATCTGATCAACTCTAAAAAGAAGTCTGTCTTTTTTTAGCAGGAATTTCTAACAGAGTTGTGGGCAGCACCGACCGTGGTTGCAGGTCCTGGTGTCTGCTAGCAGGCAGGGCATGAGGAGAATGCTGGCACCGCAACACGAGCACCTCCCAGACTCCACGGGGGCCTGTTTGACTCACGCTGTGCATCCTCTTCCCGCTGTGGTGCCATGGCAGTGTGGACCTTCCCCTCTGTACAATAAAGACAAGCAGCTCCCCAGTTTTAGAGAACTATAGCAGTTTCTTCACCGCCATGAAGGTGGGTAAGGGGAAGGCGGTTCACCATCTGGGCGATGGCCACCGGCACTGAGAGCTGCAGCAGTTGCTGTGCAGCATGCTCTGGTTCCCTCTGCCTGCAGGCGCGGATCAATGAGCCACGGTGCCACCACCTCCTGCCACACGCTGTGCCTGGGAGCCTGGTTCTCCTCAGGGCAGGCTCGTGGCACGGTTGCAGCACAGCGTGTGCAGGTCTGGGAAGCAGGGTCAGCAGCATCACTGTGTGCTGCTGGCGTGGAAAAAAGCAGCCGGGAAAGCATGACCCTTTTTCTGTCCAGGGAGCTGCAAAGATGGAGTGGAATTAGTTCACCAGTAAGTGGTTATCAGAGTCCTCAAAGGTGTCATTGCCATGGGAAAGCCACCTTTTCCTGCCAAGTCCCAGCACACCCACATTATTCCAGCTGTGTTGTTGGTCTTCCCTGCAGCCATCCCTACTTCCCAGCAGTAACACTGCGGAGCGGGGTGGGGGGCTCTGTGTCTCTCTGCCTTCAGCTGGGTCATTCCCAGGGATATGACCCAGAGCACCTGCAGCGTTTGCCACTGATCCTCTCTTCCTCGCCTTGTCCTGCACCAGGTCTGGGGGCATCTGGGGCCAGGCACGGCTGAGAGGGACCATGCCAACAGCCGTACCTGTCCCCGCTCAGCACACAGCTTCCATCACCTTGCCCTGGTGTGGGTAGCAGAGAGGTTCACACACCAGAAGCGTGTTTATCTGGGGCTCCAGGCAAGGATGCCAGCCCTGCCTTTGCTAGGGGAAAATCTGTTGCTGCATAAATACCGTTGTGCTGGCTGACCAAAAAACCCAAAACCTCAAGAACTTAAATGGCAAGAACATTGCATCTTTAAAAACTCCCCAAAGACTTCTAAAATATTCTCTCCTTTCCCCTCTCCATCTGTAAACAGAGGCACAGCCTCTGCTTCACCAGGCAACATGGAAAAATTTAATTACTTGATAGCAGAACTTCACAAGATGTCTAAGTATGAACAGCCTTCCTTCCCCCTGACACAACTCTTCTGGCATGGCCCCTTAAGGACGGCTGCACGGACAACTTGTCCTGTCTGAATTGCAGGCATGTAAAAATAAATATTTCAAGGTCAAATACTTAAGGAAAAAAAAGAAGTGTATTTATTTAGCACAGCCTAAATTGACACTTAATTTTTGCAGCATTTGAAAAACAAGGTTTTTTTCTGGCATGCTTTGCAAGCTTTAGAAGGCTGTGACCCTCGGCTTGGTAAACACCCCTTGATGGAAGGGGAGCATTTAACTCCCCCCAGAAAACAGCCTCCAGGCCAGCCCCCGCCGGGACAACCCGAGCAGGGAGCCCGGCAGGGCCGTGCGGAGCTGGTCTCTGTCACCACTCGCCAGGTGTTTACAGCCCGTGGTCAGGCTGCAGCCAGAGACCGGACGGACAAACTGAACAAGCTTTTACAGCACTTGCCACGTGCCATTTTGCAGATTCCTTTGCTTTTGCCCGAGAAGCTCCCCCAGTCCCCGACACTGGCAGCAGCGAGCACCGCACAGTTTCCACCCAAGCTCCCAGAGCTCCAGCACAGCCCCGAGCCCCGTGGGCACAGCTTCGCACCACCCTGCCCAGCAGCAGCCTGAGGAAGGAAAACGCCAACCACTAACACGAGCTGTTTGAAGGAACAACATTTTTTTTTTTAATAAAGTGTACAAAGTAGTAAAACTCCTTACACGAGGCGCCGTGACGGTTGTTAGAGAGATGATTTGGGCTCTCCCGTGGGCCTCATGGTGAAACGCCAACGAACGTTGGGTGGAGATGAAGGACATGAACACGACACAGACCCACCTGCCCCCGCCAGCCCCTGTGAACCTGCCCTCCCCGTCCCACGGCCGGGCTCCCTCTTCGCCTGCCTGGCCGGCTCCCCGCGCCCCACACCACGGCATCCCGCACGCGTTCAACACCAATAACACACTGAACCGAGCGACCTGTCTGAGCGGCATGCATACAGAAAGGAAGAGTAAAAACACAGCCCAACCGAACCCACAACAACAACAACAGAATTTTAAGGCTATGCATAAAACAAAATGAAGCAATATCTTTAAAGCTAGGTAGCGAGTAGCATTTGTGAAACATAAGGCTTGAGGCTTGTTGATTCTTCAGAACAGGTTTATTTTGCTTTTCCTTCTTAAACACCAATGTACCATTTTTCTTCCTTCGCTTGAACAGGGTTTTTGTTTCATTCTGGGCAGGGAGGTTTAACTCAGGGAGGTGATGTTGGAACGGCCTCCTGGGGGTGCGACGATGCGCTTGCTCGCGGAGCGAACACCGTCATCAATCTGGGTACCTGGGAGAGGACAAGAAAGCACAAAGGGAAGGGGAAAGGGGAAGTTAAGAGCATTTTCTTCACAGGACTGAGCAGACAGGCAGCCCAGGGTCTCACTGAAGGGCCTCCCAAGGCTGTCTGCATCAACCCGCTCCCTCTCCAGCTCCAGTAAAGACCCCAAGAGCAGCAGCGGCTTGAACACCTCTGTAGATGCTCCTCCGTGAACAGACCCACGCTGCAAGAGCAGGGTCTGATGCTGTGCTGGCACCTCCATGGCTGCAGTCCTCCTTGCTCCTACTGCAAGGTGCAGCAGGGTCGAGGGTCAGCTCCAGCCATGTCCTTTAAGGGACACATAGGGTCTTGCCTCACCAGGCTCCACGCTTGTGCTCAGCTTGCCCCAGGCCATCTCTCAGCTGCTCCCCACCCCAGGCCAGGGGCTGGGACAGCATGGACAGTGGGCCTGTGCTCTCCCAGCCCAGCACCATGTGTGTTCACCTGACAGGCTGAATCCAGATTGATGGAGATTCCTGACGGGTGGTGTCTGTCGCGTGGGGGACCCCCTGGTTGACCCCGCAGGGGTGCCCCCCTTGGGGGTGGTGGTCAGGTCAAACACGGGTCCATCATACATGCCCCGGGGCACGGCATGCATCTCCGCCATCTGTTACCAGAGAGAAGAGGACAGTGACACTTCCCTGCTCCTCGGGAGCATCCTGCCATGGCAGCATCACACTCCAGTGATCCTTGGCTGCCCAGTCCCACTGCAGAGGCAAGTCACACCACCAACCCTGCCCCCCTCGTCCCGCAGCCTGGGGGAGCCTGGGACAGCCCCACCACCCATCTCCTGTGTGACAGCCTCCCTTCAGTCCCACCCTGCAAAGCGTGCAGAGCCTGGTGCACAGCTTTATGCTGCGTGGATGGGGAAGAAGGCCACTTTACCCAGTCTCCTCATTTTTAACTCGGCACTTCCCCCACGGAAGGCATCACCCCACTGCTGACTCTGTTGAGTATCTCCCTCCAATGGCAGCACACCATCAACATTAAGGTCAAAGCTCTCTACCCAGACCTTAGCTGTCCCAACTGCAGGTTCAAAACACACCAGTTTGCAGCGCTGTTTCCAGGGTCCAGCAAGAGCAGCAGAAGAAAACCAATCAGCTATTAGGGAAAAGGGCAATTTGGGCTAACAGCATCTCAACTCTGCCTCCTGGCATCCCTGTCTCCTCACCTTCCTCCTGGCTTTGATGCGCTTGTAGACGTAGTCAGGGAAAGGGCTGCTGGGCAGGAAGCGTCCAGTCCCCTGGGTCACATGCAGGTTGCCATCCTCCAGCATGATCTTCCCCTGGCATATGACAACCAGCGGGGCCCCACGTAGCTCCATCCCTTCAAAGATGTTGTACTCAGCTGCCTGCAGCAACCAAGGGGTGATGGTCAGGAAGGGCATGAGCCTGCCCACACCCAGGGCTGTTTAGTCCCCACACCTTGCTGCTGAAGTCACCAGCGCATGAAGAGGACACCTTACAGCCTTGCTGGCCCCAGAGGCTTTCTTTAGTTCACTAGCCCATAACACTAAGAACCCACCAGAACTCCTAACATGCAGCATGAGCTGCTGCTTTGGAGGTCTGTGTAAGCATTGATTCCAACAACAGAGGAGGGTAGGACCTAGGCTTGATGTAAGGTATGAACAAAGCATGCTGGCAAATCCAGGAAAAATTTGTACCTGCAAGAGGAACCCAGATAAGGAGAAATGCATGTCCTTACACCTGTGTGGCCCAGGCTCAGAGAGCAACAGAGCAGGGTGAGAAAAGCCCCACGTGCAGAGCCCAGCGCTCACAGACCTCCCACCCTGCAGTCATGGCTGGCGTCGCCCAGAGCCGGGCTCAGTCCTTGCTCCTCAGAGCCCCGCACTCAGGACAGCCCCATGCTCCCAGCAGCTGGGCAGAGGACTTACAGACTGATGGGTTTTTGCCGTGACGATCTTCACTGCATCAGGATCCCATATAACCAGGTCACTGTCCGAGCCCACCGCTATTCTCCCTTTCCGTGGGTACAGGTTGAAGATTTTTGCAGCGTTAGTGCTCGTCACAGCTACAAACTGGTTTTCATCCATCTTTCCTGTGGCCTGCTCAGACACAGAGAGAACTAAGCGCCCTTTCGAGGAAAGGCAGAGTAAGAGCCCGGGGGAGCACCACACTTGCTCCCACACAAGCCACTGGCTGGGTCCAGACCACTGTGGCTACTCCTGCAGCTGGTGCCGACAGACCAAAAACTGGGGACACAGTCGCAGCCCCTGGCCGGTCACCCTGAACCCACCACAGCCACTTCTCCTGCTCTGGCTTGTTTTGTGGATGCTCCATCCCTGGAGGTGTTCAAGGCCAGGCTGGGTGGGGCCTTGAGCAACCTGGCCTAGTGGGAGGTGTCCCTGCTATGGCAGGGGTTGGAACTAGATGATCTTTGAGGGCCCTTCCAACCCAAACCATCCCATGATTCTATGACTCTCAAAGCCGGTGAGGAGACAGGCAGCTGGGTGCCCAGCTCTGGGGGGGTGAGGACACGGGTGTCTGAAGTGCCCATCAAGCCTGCCCGCTCTGCCCTCTCCCTGGCGTGACTCTTACCACTGCCTTGTCCCAGATGACAGACATTCGCTCCTCTATGCCATTGGTCCCTTCTGGGATCGCTGTGAAGTTGTCTTTTCCAATTGCTTTCTGCGCAGTGCTGAATGTACAGTGGGCACTTCCCGAAACCTGCAGGTCACCACTGAGGGGTGGTGGTAACAAAAGCATCATCAGTCATTGCATGGTCAGACAACAGTGGGGACATGAGGGACATGGATCTCCTCTGGGCACAGGCAGTGCCCGGCTCAGTTCTATTATATTCTGCACCCTCATTTCTGTGGTCCCTCAGCCCAAAGAATTCCACCAAATCAGCCCCCATGGGCCACGCTGCCTGCCCAGGGCATGGAGAGCATCCTGCACGTGAGAGGAGTCAACAGCTCAGCTCCCAGGGAACAGGGTGGCCTTTGTGTCAGCCCCAAAGATGAACTTCCATAGCAGACTCCATCATTTGCACTAACACAGGGAGAAAAAACCATCCCACTGAGAGTCAGAAAAGCCACTTCTGGCAGTTTGTCAGGCCTGGTTGGGAGAGCAGCCTTTCTGCCACTCGGGGAGGAGGAGGTCCCTCCACCCAAGGCCTGTCCCCCACAGCCAGCCCCTTCATTGCGTGCTCCCAGCTCCTGCACCCCGAGGGGCATGCATGGCCCTGCCCTGCCCCATGGGAAGCCGCTGTGGGCAGGCGTCACCCCCACCTCTGGGAGAGGGGACACAGCTGCAGGAGAGGACTTACGTGGGCTCTGGCCTGGGAGGTTTCATCTGGCAGGAGCTCAGTGAAGGCTCCTCTCAGCCCCGCACAGACACTCTCAGCGTGAGCTGCAGCGGCCAGCAGTGCAGAGCAAGAAGCTGTGCTTGCAAGTGCAGGCTGGCCCAAGCTGCAGCCTCTGGCCCAAGCTGCAGCATCTCTGCCACACCACTGCTACAAAACCAAACACCTCTCCCAGCCACATGTAAATCTGGCAGCGGGATGGAGGGAGTCAGGACTCCCCAGAAGCAGCTCTCTCCAGGGGGCCCACCAAAGCTTCACTGTGATGCTCTACAGCGGCTGCTGCCCAACGCTATCTCCAGACCCCTCTGCCCAGACCCATCTGCTCCTGACAAGGGTGGCAGAGGGCAGGAGCGGGCAGAGCCAGAGAGCCACCGACTGGCAAGGCAAGGCCAGGAGCTGCCATGGCTCCCTGGAAGTCATCCGGCTGCTGCTGGCTTCTCGGGGAGCAGTGGACAGGCAGCAGCTGGAAAGTCATCACTGCTGGGGAAAGGAAGCAGAGCAACGCAGGCCAGGTCCTGGTGGTGCCCATAAGGCAAGTGGCCTCAAGCACCCGGCTCCCAGACCAGCCCAGGATGGCACGGACACAACGGCTCTGCTCGGGGCTGCGAATCAGCCCTAATCCACTGGTAATCTCCACCTTCCTCTGATAATTTCTGCCATATGTCTGATTGACTGCAGCTGATGACACAACGTGCTTCCTAATCTCCACCAGATTTGTCCTGATGGAAGAAAACAAGCCACCCATCCCAGCTGGAGCCTTGCAGCCTCTCCTCCTGCTGAAGGCTCACAGAAAGTGGCGCAGGAAAGGTGCCAGGACAGATGCCTGTGGGCTGGAGGGACTCAGAGGTGCTCTTGTCTCTCCTTTGAGGTCTGGGGTAAATTCAAAGTGGAAGGAAGGATTAGAAAGCCAGTTCAGTAGCTGAGCTCACTTTTTCCTCTGCCAGTCCCTAAGACCTGCACCTGTTTCATACATCCAGGCTGAGCAGAGGCATCTTTTGCTCCATGACCACAGCAAAATCCAGGGTGAGCTGCATATTCAGACCCCAAATTCACTGATACCTCTCCTACGCCACACGTGGCATCTCCACCCAGGTTTATCCTAGCGTGCCCCTCTGCCGAGACACCCCTTACTGACCATCATCCCTTGCTCATCTAGTCAGAGATGTTTCCAGCATTACCTCAAAGGTCATCTCCATTTACAGCCCCCTCCGTGTCAGTCATCCCCTGGCTCACGCAGAGCCACCGCCACACGCACAGTTTGATGTACGCACACGGGGCGAGGGGTATGCAGGTCACACGTGGTGCGTGGACAGGGCCAGCAAGGAGCTCTGCGGCCCTGGCTGCTGCGCGTGCCTCGCCAGTGAGAGGATGGACTATAACTGGTAAAGGTCAAAGCAAATTGCTGAAGTGCTTTGTTTGCTCTCTATTTTCAACAAATCCCTTCTCCACCCTCTTGTCTTCAGTGTGAAAAAACAACCCATCATCCCTGTCAGACATGCACGAGCTGCTCCTAAAGCTCTCCTGCACTCTGCAGGCTCCACTCTGCTCACCTGCACAGGCGTGAGAGAACGTCTGCTTTGTACTCAACTGGTGGCCCCCCACCAGCCTGTGACACCCGTAACCCCTCCACCTTCTCCTGCACCACTGCGACCCAGGCAGCCACTCCCCACCCCACATGGGCAGAAGGACTTCTCCAGCTTGATGAGCGCTTTCGTTGGCAAGTCTGTGTTAGCTGGTCCTCATTTCTTTGCCTTCTTCAGGGCATTTAAGATGGTTCATGGCTGCTTGGCCCTAGTGTTTTTCTCATTACTGATGTTAAGCTTACAAGGCCTCCCCTGTCCCCCCTCTGCTCTCAGCAATGAGCCACCACGGCTCTGGGTCAGAGCCATTTCATCAGTCAGCTCATTTCATACCTACAGTGAAGTGGTTCGGGTTGGACTAATGTCTACACCACCCGGGTACTCCCTCTCTACCCTCTTCCTTCCCTATCTGAGGCCAGAGCGTGCTTCTTCCCGCTAGCAGCATCGCCCAGCCGTTGTCACTCACCTGGCCAGGAGGGAGTTGATGTAGTCAGGAGTCGTTGGGTCTGGGCTCAGAGGTGGAGAGACCACAAATGCTGCAGCCTTGGCCCAGTTCTTGCTCCAGTAGTGCGTCCCATCAGTCCCAAGACTGGCCGTGATCGGCTCACCAAACACCACATTGCCTGGAAATGGGGACAGAAAGGACACTGGAGGCGTTCTCCCTGCCACAGCACTACCAACAGCCTGCCATGACCAGAGGACACCCAGACCCACGTCGGGCCGTCCCATGCTGCCTGCTTGGACCTCAGGTGCTGAGGCAGCCAGGAGGGACAGCAAGACTCACCCTGGGGTCAGGGGTGAGCAGTCTGGCAGAGCAGAAGAGCTGCCCACCAGTCTCCCCGTTCACCAGCTCCTGGGGTGGGGGGTCACTGAACACAGCTGTGGATGTGCCCACATGCATGTGGGGAGTCCCTGTGCTCCACCACCAGTGACAAACGCAGCCCCCAGCCACCAGAACAGGCATCCAGCACTTCTGAGGGGCCGGCGTTTCAAAGGGCAGCCAGAGCTATATGCAGCAGCTCAAACCACTTGCATGTGGATCAGACAAGTCGCCTCAGAGAGCCCTTCATAGCCATACACAAACTTTGGTGTTTAAAGCAATGCCTGCGACCTACACATCGATGTTACCTGATGTGACAACAGGAGGTGGCTCCACATGGCCTGGTGCAGTGTCCCTGTGCCCTTCAGCAGTCAGGTAAATCCCTGAACTAACTGCTCCCCAGCAGAAGAGGACACTTGACTGCCCTCCAGGCACAGTGGTGGTCTTGGCACAACAACCACAAGGACCTGGGGACCACTTAATCCAGCTGTCCAGGATCCCCGTGGCAACTGCCAGGCTGCGTGCAGCAGCAACTGCCACTCACCTTTTTTTCTGGCTTGCGAGATGAGGTCAGCAGCGCTTTTGCTCATCACTTTAGTCACGTAGAGAGGACAGTTGGTCTGGCTGGCAATAGTGATGGCACGGAAGACAGCTTCTGCCTCCAGCTGGAAGAGAGAACAGCGCAGGGCTGCCGAGGAGCGCGGGGTGGGCAGGGAGGAGCCCCAGCTCCCCTCCGCACACCCAGGCTGCTGCTGACACCCATGCCCTTGCTTGTACCCTTCGTGCCCCGCGTGCAGGTTAATCAAGGAGACCCAAGGGGGTTCAGCCCCCCGTGGGCCCAGAGCAACCCACGGGCTGCAGCCACACGACGCTCGGCATGGCCACGCTGCCTGGACCACGCACAGGGGCCAGCACAGAGCTGCATCTGCTGCTTTTTCCATGGCCTGGCTCCAGCTCTCCTGACAGCCAGAGCACCCCAGTGCCCAGCAGCACGGCTCATGGGCTGAGAGGGTCTGCCCCTCAGACCACTCACTGCTACGGGCTCTCTGGCAGCTGTGCTGGGTTTAACCGCACGTCACCGTGCCTGTGGCCAAGGTGCCAGCAGCTCTGTGTTGGCAGGCTGCTCACGCCGGGGTCTGGCCATCCAGCGATGCTGCTGCTGCTCGTCCCAGCCTGCCCCGTGTTCCACTGCCATGCTGTTAGCAGAGGGTGCATTTCCACCACGAGGGATATCTTTGGACTATTACATCAGCCTGAGCTCAACCCCAGAGGTTCTCCAAGTGTTTGCTCTACAGCTGGGCTCCAAGCTTCGGCATGAGAAAGTTCAAAACAGAAGCCTTAAAAAGACAATGTCCCAGTGAGGCAGCTCCCGCGGGAGGCAGGACTGCCCGCTGCCGGGAGCGCGGCACTGCCTGCGGCCGCCAAAGCTTCGCGCTCCCGGAGAGAGCTGGAGAAGCAGACCCTGCGCCCAGGCCCACACGCATCCGCCCACCTCTCGTACCTCTGCCGGTCTATTTGCTGCACAGTGAAAAGAGGCTGTTCTCTTCTGCTTAAAGACTCTTTAAACAGAAACTTAAACAAGAAAACATTTTTATCAGCACATTGGTGGACCTGAGCAGTTGATGAGGTTTAGTGTGGACAGGGGCAAGCAGAGCCATCACTGAATACCCTTCACAGCAGGTCACAATGTGGAGCAGCACCATCCTGCCCTATCAAATCACCAGCATCATCTGACAGAGCATGTCTTTAACCCCCACTGAGCTCCCCCTGGGTCAGAGTAGACCCACAGAGCTGTGAACCACTCTCCCAGTGCTTTGCCAGGCTTTGGGGGGGCATGGCAGCATCCTGTGTGCTCTACCTAACATCTTCCCTGGTAGAGTATTTTCTGGAAGAGGGACACTGTTTATTTTCAAAGGCAATGAGATCTAGATTTGGCTGAACAGGTAATATCTAGAGCCTTCTTGCACTGTTCTCAGTTGCCTTATGCTTTAATGGCATCTCAAGATCAAACACTCAATGTTTTACCAGCTTTGGACGAGAAGAATCCCAGCACTGCCTTATGATAATAGGATGGTTCTCAAATCCCGGCACAAACACAGCACCCCGTAATTGCGGGTTATCTTGCCAACTAGTGCGGGTCTACAGCCATAAAAATAAATGGCAATTTACACACAGAGGGACTCTGACGTACATTGAATCTCTTCCCTGTACAGGAAAATGCTCCACACTCCTACTTCCAAGAGAACAAACACTGTATTACACAAGGCTATATATGTTGTTACCAGCCACAACATAGTCAACTTCTTACTCTTTTAATTGAAGCCAACTGGTTTTATTTCCTGCAGACCCTGAAGTACAAATCTGTCCCTTTTCCCCCACTGCTTGGCTTTGCTATTGTACCAAATTCCTATTGTTTTCTTCTTTCACGTGCTGCAGAAAGTCAAGAGCAGCTCTGAGCAGAGAGCTATCTCAAGAAAACCTACCTAAAATTAGACTCAACTCAGATTAATGGACCAAACAGAAAAATACCCTGCAAGCTAAAATTAGAAGTAATCTAATTAGTGTCTTGACAATGATTTGTAACCAGGGAATTTCCCCTCTCCTTCCCTCCCACTCTTTCCACCAATGGCTTTGTCTGTCTGATTTTGAAACACACTTTAGACCCTAAGCAGAGATTAAGCAGGAAGAGGCTGGAATCTGTCTGCACTCAGACGTGAATAGTGAATTTTCAGAGGAACTAAAACTCACTATTTGATTCTTCTCAGGCCTCTCATACACTTAGAGTCACCTACATAAGACAAAATTCCCCCAAACCAGCCCGAAATGCTGCTACAGCCACATGGAGCTTTTTGTTGATTCATTCACCTCTGGGAGACTGAAGCCCTTGTCTAGGAGACTTGAGTAAGATTGGAAGATGTTTGTCACAAACACACACCTCGCTCTTTCCTGAGCGGATGTTGAACAACGGTAGTGCCAGTATAAATGCACATCCATGGATGCATACACACACACACACGGTGCTTGCTTGGCCCCACAACACACACTACGCCCTGCTGTGACTTGTGGGGAAAGCTCTTTGGTGCAGCAAGGCTGGTACCGTCCCTTGTACCTTACCTCCTCAGGTCTGCTCAGCACGTGGCCCTCGGGGCCGGTTATTCCCATCTCCAACATCCTGGTTTGTTCCTAGGACATCAGAAAGACAGAGGGATGTTACAAGGCTGAGAAACTCTCAACTACACAGAAAAGCAGATCCCTCCTGTGAGGAGCCCCTCTCTCAGGACTGCCACCAGCCCGTGTCCTGTGGGACCACCACGCAGGCTGAGAGGCTGCTGTACCCTCAAAGGGTTTGAGAGAGAAAGAGAGAGGATGGGGAAACAGGAGGCCTTGGAGGGAGCGTGGACACCAACTGAAACCTCTCTGATGAAACAAGCCCAGTGTGGAGGAAAAAACAGTACCAAACGCCCCAGCTCCATGTAGAGCAGTCGATGTTTACAGTCCCTTTCCAAGGCCTTCCCTGGCTCCCCTTCTGAAAAGCAAGTAGTCTGAGTAGAAACTATTAAGAAAACAATCATTCAAGCAAATAAAAATTCTCCTCCCAAGGTTACTCCTGGGTCCCCAGTGCTGTTAATTAATCATTTGGAAATCAGCAAGTGCTAGATCCTGTCCTGACTCAGTTTCTATAGAAGCTGGCAGTGTGGGGTGTTGGTTCCTGTATTAACATTTTCCCAAGTATTTTGGTGCTGTAATTAAGGACCATGGATAATTGTGTGTGGAGGTTGGGGAGGCTGTGGAGTGCTACCAACTAATAGTTTTGGGGTATTTTGTGGTTAGGCTGGTGCTGAAGTAGAGACAAACTCTAGCCAATACAATTCCTCCAATCGCTCTTTGTTTTCCTGTGAAAGAGCCATACAGTTGTGCTCTGCAGCTCTAAAAATTCCAAAGAAAAACTAATTCTTGCAGTCTGAGAGGATGTTTGAAGAATGACCTCTTCGTTCACCCTCCTTCAACTCCCAAGAATAAGAGAGACAGGAAAAAACAAGTAGTTGTGCAGCATAACTGAGCAATGTCTTCCCTGTCTTAATGAAAATCAGAACATTTGGACTTTCTCTCATCCAGCACCAATTACAACAGAGCAGGCCAATACAGGCTCCCCACCAAACCACATCCCTCAGAACAATTCCCTTGCAAACCCAGCTCCATTAGCCGGCCGCTTGCTTTCAGCAGGGAGAAAATTCCTCTCTTACCGCAACACTTTTCAATACACTTTATCTCTCTCAGCTGATTACGTGCAAGGCAAAGGCCTCCACCTCCCCACAGCAGAAGAGCTGCAGTTGGAGTGAACACACCACACTTGATGGCCCACTCTCTTCCATTTAGATAATTGCTCATTCACTATTTCAGATTTGCTAATGTACCATGTATTCACAGCAGAAAATCTTGGTAAATTTGATATTGCTGGTGAGCAGCAGAGATCACCTTGCAAAAGACATCCACGCAGCTTTAGAGTCATTTTGCTAATGCCCCACAGCGAACCTGCCTGGGACAGATGTCCAGTCCCTGCACACAAGAAGAGCAGTTGGTTACCTGTGCAATTATATCTCCGTTTTCAGCATGAACTTGAGCTATGGCACCCAGCTCTGCCAGGCAGCTGAATATCTCATACAGCTAAAAGAGACAACAAAAAATTATTATGGAGCAGACAGACTGCCCAGGTCTGTGCATGGCCTTGGCACTCCCTGCATCTAGAACGGCTGCCGTCCCTGTCCCAGCTCCCTGTGCCCAGTATGGCTGCTGTCCCTGTCCCAGCTCCTTGTGCCCAGTACGGCTGCTGTCCCTGTCCCAGCTCCCTGTGCCCAGTACGGCTGCCGTCCCCGTCCCAGCTCCCTGTGCCCAGCACAGCTGCTGTCCCCATCCCAGCCACCCTTCACATCGACACCACCAAGGTGGTGATGGGGGTCTCACCTCGGTGTTGGACATCTGGTACAAATCCTTGTAGGCCATGTACACCATGAAGGAGTTGGCTCCTAGGGGCAGAGCAGAGAGGACAGTGGGGTCAGCTGGGGCTCTCCATCCCAGAGGTCCCATGCCCCATGCTTCCCAGCCCACCAGTCCATCTGCAGGCACGACTCCTGCTCGCGGCCATGCTGGATCCCACCAGGCACTCAACAGCAAGAGGATGGACCACAGCATGCCTGCTCCTTGCCCACTGCAGCTCGCTGAGGCCCGTGCACAGGGAGCAGTAGGCAGCAAACCTTTCTCGTGGACCATGGTGTGCAGCTCCTGCCGGACGCGGTCGCTCCAGCGCGGGATGTCCACATGCAGTGCATAGTCACAGCAGGCCTTGCCATCCGCCCACTCTCGCCACCGATCCCACGCCTCCACCAGGCTGGACTCGGGGTCTGGCACCACATGGTCCACTGCAGAGGCACATTGGGGCAAGGGGTGGGCAAGGGCTCACTGTCCGGGCCATCCCACCACAGCTCTGCATGCTGCTGGCCCTCTCCACAATCCCAGGCTCATCTGTCTCCTCCGCAGCTTCAGAGCAGCTCCAAAGAGGTCTCCATCACCTCTGCAGCATGTCTGGGCTCCTCAAAGCACACTTCTCAGCAGAGAAGCGCACAGAGCCTTTGCATAATGGCCTTTGGCACAGGACCAGGGGCTTTTACAGGCTTCTGCTGAGAAATCAGCTGAAAGCTGAGGGGTCTTGTCGTTCCTCACCCCCACTTCCACCCCATTAACACAAAGCCTTCTCCCACACTGCAATACTAATGCACCTTTTATGGCCCACCACATAATCCTCATGCTCTACCACAGTCCATTTCACACAATTTATTTCTTTGGCCCAAGGGGAAGGAAAACCAGTGGGGGAGGACATGAAACCCAGTCCTTTACTGGAAGGATCAACAGTTGCTTCTGCAACCCAAGAAACACTGCAGTGCACAGAGCTGTGACCACTGCATAGCAGTAAAACCTGGACCTCAAACCAGTGCACAACCATGGCCTTCCTTCAGGGGAGCACCTCAGAATTCCCTTTCCTTTTTCGTTAGCACTGTTTATTTCCAAGCAGTGCAGGATGCCAGGACATTGCTCTGTTCCTCTGCTCAGAGTCATCTCAATATCATGCTGCCCTAATTTTATTTAACAGGGAAAAAAAAGTTATTCCATTGTTCCTTTTCGAGGGTCCCAGAGGCACCAGCGCCTGCAGACAATGAAGCACTGCAGAAAACAGGATCTGCAAGGGCAAGGGGTCCTATGCAAACCTCCTGTCCCACCACTTCATTATTTCTGAAGATCCCAAAGACTCATCTCAATCCTCACTCTCCAGACTGCATTGACAGAGATTGCTATCGTGGACCCTTAAAACAAAGATGACTGACAAGAGCAAAGAGAAAAAGAAGTAACGGGGCAATGTTCCAAGAGTTCTGGGTGCTGTCACGTGCAGGACCTGCCTGCTGCACTCACTGATCATGGTTGTTCCACCAGCCAGGGCTGCTTTCGTTCCTTGGAAGAAGTCATCCACAGCTATCATCCCCTTGTATGGCATCTGCAGGCGAGTGTGGACATCAATTCCTCCAGGGATCACCATCTTCCCATTGGCTTCTATGGTTTTGACCCCTCCAGGGACAATCAGATTGTCTCCAATCTGCCTGGTGAGATCATACCAAGATGGTGAGCCACACTCAAAGGAAAAGCAGCCACAACACAGTCAATGAGCGGTTCAGCCTGGGAGCAGCCAGCTCAACTCCCTCCCACTCCCAGAGCTGGGCTTGCAGGGGCCAGCAGAGTGAAACCACCTCGCTCTGCGGCCAAGTGCAGGATTGTCTGGCTTGCTTAAACCTTCGATTTGCACAGTCCAGGGGTGGCTGCCATCTGTCCAGCTGCTCTAATGGACTCTGTGATGGCATCTGGTGCCTGGGGCAGATGCTGAGTTGGGGTAGCTGGGGAGTATGGTGGGATGGGCAGGCAGATCTCTGCAGCCTAGGACACTTCATACTTCATAGGCTCACGAGTCAGGCTCCTGCAAGCGTTTCCAGCAGAGCAGTCCCACCTGTGCACCCAGGGTGCACGCTCACAAAACCCAGCACCAGCCCTGCTCCCCGTAAGCTGCACCCCTAATCTCTCCTCTCCCCCATCCTTCTGCCCACCTGAAGTAAGGCTCAAATCTGAGGCTTATTTCAGAGAAAGATGATTTCCCACTGTAATGCCACAGCTGCTGGGCCAGCTCAGGGCTCCTCAAGGACTTGTAACGCTGCTCACAGCACCAAGTCCCAAGGGTAAAGGGGAGCGTTCCTCTGGGGAGCTGGCGAGGAGCTCACAAAGCGCAGAGCATGGCCAGCTGCAGCCTGGGGCTCGCGACACAGCCTGGGACCCTGGGCTCACTCTCTTCCCAAGGAGCGCAGACAGAACTCTGACCTGCCCAGGACCTCCCCTCCCATGTTGTCTCCTTCATGCCCCTGAAAGACATCTTCGCTATCAGAAGGGCCTTGCTGCAGTGAAGGCAGCTAAAATCTCAGGTACCTGAGATTTTCTCCTGAAAACAAGAAACCTAAAAAGGTCCAGTATACATCTACTCATAACCTAGAACACCATTATAGTCCTCTGGAGTTTGTGCTGCTCTACAACATGACAGCCTCCACCAGAGATCTACCCAGCCCTCCTGCAGGCTGGGTCACCTGAACCTTAGGACTCCCTTCACTCAGCCCCCCACCCCTCAATCCCTTTATCTGTCCATATGTAGCACTCAGCCTTCAAATCTCTTCTTCCAGAAATCCTATTTCCATCAAGCCTTCCTCAGTCTTCCCTGATAAATCAAGATAAAAGACAAGTTGGTTCTAGGGGAAAACTTCTGATTTCCTTGGCACACTGGGGAGATAACTGAGGAGCAAATTCCATTTCTGCATTTCATTCAACCTTAGTCATTTTACAGGCTTTCTTCTTTGGAATAACAGAAGTTCTGTGGGTAGAACTTCTCGCTCCAGTGTCCTCACACCATTGAACCAGCAGCTCTTTCCACCGCTTTTATGGAGGTGAATCCATCACCAAAGGATTTACTATGGCCATTGTATTCTAACCAGAAGTCACTTGTGAGAGCATTTCACTTCCAAGGTAGTGAAATTCTGTGACCTCTGGGCCACAGACGAGGCAAAGTGATTTGCACAAGGATACTCACAAAGCCTGTGCCATGGCAAGACCTGAAGCTGACTCTGATCCCTACTCAGGCATGAGTTCTAGTCAATCACAAATGCTCTTGTCCACCAGCTAAAAACAGTCTCATAAAATACACTCCACTTCTTGGAGGATTTCGTTGCTGCTGGATTTTTAAGCTCTACCATCCTGGGAAGGCTGGGTGTTTCCTCTTACCACAGAGCAAGCACTGCCTTTTCAACTCTCTCTGCTATAAACTACCTGAGATTTTCCAATTCACTGGCTCGGAGCTGGTCCCAATGTGACACATTTGCCATGTTTGACCTGCAGCCTTTAAACAATGGAGCCTTTAAATGACTGCACCTTTGAAACACACACAAAGAAGCTTGGGGACCCAGAGGTTTGCCTGCAATTCCTGAAAAATCTCAAGGATGCAGATGACCCTGCAGCAGAGCACTGTCCTTGTTAGCGCTAATAAATGGGATCTTGTGTGGGGTCATTCATGCTAATACTGTTAACACAGGGCACAACAGGAGTCAAAGATAAATCTTGTTCCTGGTGCAGTCAGATGCAGCTTTGTTGTACAATGGGTGCTGTATCACAAAGTCACCAGCCCAACTGCAATTCAGCCACTGGAGTTACTATGTAAACACATCAGGCAATCACACGTGTGCTCATGCTCATTCAGAGAGCTGAGCCTCTAACCAGAGCGGGCTACCAAGTTTGGGTACAGACCATACCCACAAAAAGCCAACAACCACCCATCCCGAAGCTGATTTAAGAGGAGATGGAGATAACAGAAGTCCCACACTTACTTTATGAGGCCATCCTCTATGTAAATGTCAGCGTAGAATGACTGGTCATCGTTGACTATTCTCCCTCCTTTAATGAGAAGACGATCACTCTGTGAAGGGAAGAAGGCAGCAGCTGTCAGCAGCAGGCAATACACACACTTCTCAGCGGCCACCACTGCCTTTCCTGGGTGCTCTCCAACGGCATCGGACTGCTCGCCCCAACAGCTGGTACTGCAGGAAGCTCACACTGGTTCCAACGCTTGTAACAACAGGACAAGAGCAAGGACTGAAAAAATCATGCTCGTAGGGCTGCTTCTGAATGGAATAGGTGCTGCCAGAAACACCACCGAGGCAGAGGGAGTATGAAGGAGAGTCACTGAGGACACAGCAAATATCCTTCCACAAAAACCACAGAGAGAAGCCAGAAGCTTCCTACACCAGGTCACCATGCACAGAAATCTGCAGGCAGCACAAGCAGTTAGAGCAACTTTGTTACTAAGGGCATGTCCTTAAATCTTATCAAAATACCACGCAAAATAAGTTGCATTAAAGATGACAATTTATATCTCTCTCATCTGTTGCCACCTTGCAAAGACCACCCACAGGACAGGCAGCCCCGAGGACGATGCATCTGCTGCTGGAATCTGTCGCTCCCCTACAATGCTTGGGGCACTGCTTCTGAGGCATTTCACAACGTCACAGGTCTACGCAAGACCCAGGAGGCACTGAACATCATTTGCCACCTTTTCTGTTTACCTTTCTACTGATCTAAGTGGCCAGTGGTCTTCTCCAATGGACCTCAGCTGGACAGTAGAGGAGCACCTGGACCAGAACTGCTCTTGTGCGCTTCCTGTATTGATGCTTTTGGACCTGGGCAACCCAGAGAGAGAGCGGAGACTGTTCTGTGGGGAACAGACCCGAGGGACTGGGGAGGCTGAGGCACTGGGGAGGATGAGGTCCTGCTCTGCGACCCCTCCCTGCGCCAGTCCGAAGGGGCGAACAGCCTCACCTCACACCGGCTGCCGCGCGTTCGGGTGGCAGCGGCTTGTGCTGCTC
>VZZY01015248.1:20020-31006 GCA_013400335.1 Eurystomus gularis | reverse complement strand
CAGCAGCGGCTCCGGAGCGCGGGCTCTGCTGCGGGGCTCGGGGCCACGCTCAGCGGCGGTAGCGAGATGTTCTCCTGGCGGGGGTTCCAGCGTACAGCTCGGTGTGGACGCCCTCGCTTGCCACCAGCGTTGATGTCTGCACCGGCGCAGTCACCCGGCCCAACGCTTCCAGTGCTCACTGATGTTACTCTGTGCCTGCTTCTACTGAAGCCCTTAGAAAGCTTTACTGGATACAGATTTACTCCAAACCCAAAAAGCTTTCACTAGCTGAAAGTGAAAGTCAGCAGCTTCCCAGTAACCTGCTTGTCACTGCCAGGACGATCTGCAGAATCGCATGAGCTGCTTGGCCCAGCTGGACCACTGCCTTCTGCCTCCCTTCTCCCAGCTCCCGTGCTGCGAGCTGCTGCAGCCCAGCAGCCAGCGAGAGATGGGCTGGAAGCCTCCTGAAAGCTTCACCCTCCCCAGCAGATCCACGGGCAGGGAGGTGTCTGCGAGTGCCAGGGAGGGAATGAGGGAGCAGCGCTGTGTCGGAGGAGTGTGTGGGGAGGAGATAAGCTTCCAGGCTGTATTGTTCCTGCCACGACACTGCTTCAAGAACAGATCTTACTGAAATCAGACTGGCTGGGGCTGGACGTGAGATAGACCCTTGACCCCTATTGTCACCCCTCCTGAAACTTCACCCACCCACTTTCCACAAAGTTTAAGAGTATCCCTGTGCTGGGTGGTACCACGTTACTT
The DNA here is from genome assembly GCA_013400335.1 of Eurystomus gularis. Taxonomy (NCBI): domain Eukaryota; kingdom Metazoa; phylum Chordata; class Aves; order Coraciiformes; family Coraciidae; genus Eurystomus; species Eurystomus gularis. The sequence continues at coordinate 30,268 of VZZY01015248.1, read as the reverse complement.
TGTCTGGAGTAGCAGTTAATTAGTTAATAATAGATAAATGACTATTCAGACAGATGCTGCTGACTTGAGCACTTGGACAGTTTTGAGAGCCAAGCTTGCATCAGCCCCCGGGATGCTGGCCAACCACGGTGACTTCAGACCCTTCTTCTGAAGAGGGATGCTTTCCTCCTGGTTGCTATGTGACACACACAAATACACAGTAAATCATGCTGTCCTGGGCCCAAACCATTCAAAGTGGAAAAAGATTTTTTTTTTTTTTTCCATAGCATCTCTTCCAGGTGCAGTCGGCGAGGTGTTACTCACATGCTTTGAAACATACTCACCAAGAAGTATGGTCAATTTGAAAGTCATTTAAAGATGTCAATACTCTGATAGCCCATAACCTCCTCAGAAACACCTCCAGGGATAACACAGCACTAGATGTTTGTGGACAGCCGTGATGGGTGACAGGAGCCTGGTGAGGAACACCAGCCGTGTGAACACAGAGTAGAAAGCATGTGCTGCTGCAAGGACTTTGTCACCAAATCAAGCCCAGCTCTGGCTGTGGTCTGTCATCGCTCTGCAGCCAAGCTCAAAAGAGCCTGTAAAGACAGGATGCTGCTGACCCACCTCTAGTGCGAAGGATGAAAGCAGATCCCACCAGCTCTACCCATCTGTGATCGATGGCTCTTACAGACAGGCACAACCCAGGTACAGTGGATATAACCAATCATGGAATGATCACAGGGCTCAAAAGTCATAATGTTCAGCAGACCTGTCAGGACAACCTGTCCCCACACATTCAGTCTCCTCCTCCCCATATGTATTCTTTTTATCAAACCATCCCCTCTTCTCTCCTAGCAGACAAGGTATCAGGGGCTGAGCTACCTCAGGGCACAGCAAATCCAAGGGACAGAAACACCACAGCTGGTCCACCTCTCCAGATGGAACCCCTGGCAGGACACAGTGTCTCAAGGGCTTGGTCACACACTCCTATCCCAGCTCACCAGGAACTTCCACCACATACGAAATTCAGAGAAGCTTTTCTTCTGCTTGTGTGCTGTCCCTGGAGGAAGGGGGTTGCTGACCCAAGAGCTGTGGTTCTCCCTCCAGACTCTTTTGTCCCCTTCACATTGAGATCACAGAATCACAGAATGGTGAGATCCATGGGATCACCCTTACTTCTGGGAGTCCAGCTCCAAGTGATGAGTGCTCACAAGCATTTGACAATCATGCTATTCAGAGGTGTTGGCTCCAGCTCTTCCAGTCTCTGATGTCCAACTTGAGAGCCAGAGCTGAAGGAAACTGGGCAGAGAGCCCGCTGGCTCCGTTACTGACAAACACTCACAACTACACTGCCTTTTGCACCTTTTGCACCATTCCCATCACCCACACCATCTCCCAGAGGCAACATGGAGCTCTGCAGCCCTTCAAACTCCCACTCTGAAGCCCCCATAAACAGCTCCTGCCCCCCACATGCACACAGAGGTGTCCAGGCAGAGAGAAGCCGTTTCTTCTCTTTGCCAGAAATAAATGAGGTTGAAACCAAACATGTCAAATGGAATATGCTAATAGGTGTACACGAGTGACTGCAGCTTCAAGGCCCATTAATTCAATTACAGCCTGATCCCACAGAGCAGCGAAGCGCCCTCAAGTTGGGTGGCTCAACAAGTGCTTTTTCTTTCACTCAGTGACCTGTACGGGGACACGGCTGGGAGGGAGCTGCCAGCCACAGGGGCTGGCCCAGAGGCTGGGGGACCAGGCACTGCCAGGGCCCCGGCCCCTCTGCTTGGCACCGCTGCCAGCAGCGGCCAGCTGAGACACTTCACCCCTGCCAGCTCCCGCGGATAATCGCCTCTCTCCAGTTCCTCCCTTCAAAGGCACGATGGAAATGTGGAGAGCCCAGTGTATGCCCCGGGTTTGTTCCTGATTACGTACATCAATGATTCGCTGCCTTCCTCTCACACTCCCCCCACCCAAGCCCCCGGGTTTCTGCTCCCCAGCTCCCTTCCCAGGGGATGTCTGCCTGTCTGCACCGCTGGCTTAGCAGGCCTCAGAAGAGCCAAACAGCTGTTTTAAGAGGGCTTAAAACCTGAGCGCAGAAGTAGGGTGCAAATCAAAGAGGCCGTAGGGTAAAGAAGAGGAAGTGGCGGAGCTTACAGCCAGGCTTGCAGGAAAAAATGAGGGGTGCCCCAAGAGACATTTCATCCCCAGTTAGGAGGAATGTTCATCCCCCATCCAGCCCCAGCCTGGCAGAGGCAACCGGTGCCAGCAGCCCAGGGCCAGTGATGGGTGCTCCTGCCACAGGATGTCACCAGAGCTCAGGGCTGGACACTCTGGGACCCACTGCTGGTGCAGCTGCTGGAGGGTGCTGCTGCCACCTTCCCTGTCCCTCCCTGCAGCCCTTCTCCCACCTGCCAGTACCTCTGACAGCCCCAGCCCCATGGACACAAGACACCCAACCTGGACAGGATCCTCCCAGAAATGCTAAGACAAGGAGGTTCTTGGACAAGTTGCTGGTGATCCAGTGCATCGAAGAAATGCTCAAAAATAACTTCATTCCTCAGCTGCGAGCAGAGGCCCTGCTGCAGGCAAAAGAGCCCCATGAAAAAAAAACAAAGTCCAGGGACATCAAGACCTCGTTTCATCCCCTGCAGGAGGTCTGATACCCCCAGCCAGCAGAAACAGGGAGAACATGGGCACCCCTTCTCTAACGGGCGAAAGCCAGGCTAATGAGGGCTCCCCTCTCCACAGGCATCTCTAGAACTGGAGGTCAACCACAACTGGGGTTGGTTCCCACCAGCAGGCTGGCTCAGCTCACAGGAAGCATCATCTATTTTACATCCCAGAGAAAAGCAGGTGCTGTGAACAACAGATGGACCCAAACCCCACCCAGGAACAGACCCAGACTCGTGGCACGTGCAGGATAACTGCAGCTGTGATGGTGGCACAGATCTTGTCCCACCTGGCATCAGAGCACGTGCTGCATCTGATGAAGGTAGCTCAGTGCCTTCTGCCTCTCTCTCCACATGATAGGAAGCTCTGAGCCAAATTCAGGTCCCTCTTCACTCTTTATGCATACATTGAAAAACAGAGGGTTTATCAGATTCAGCGATTTCACCATGGTATGAAAGGTTCAACCTGTTGTTTCCTTTCTCCACCAACACAGAAGTTCTGCAAAGCTTTTTTGTGCAATTTTAACTCACTTTACCTCATCCTACCAAAACCACAGGCACTGTGGCCCACTCTGTGCGACGTGGGACAGCCTGCAAACAGCTCTCCAGGGATGACTGCCAAAGCAGTAGCTACCCAAGCACCTTCAAGCACACCAGCTACCCACATCATTGGACCAGGGCTGGGAGAGGGTCTTGACAGGTGTCCAAGCACATAGTGTGGATCTCAGGTCACTGCTGTGACACAGTAGACATCCCTGTGCATCCACAACAGGCACAAGGATGCCTTAAAGCTCTCCCTGGAGTGCTACCACAGAGTCCTGTGACACTCACAGGCACCAGCAAAGCAGGACGCCATCAGTGAACATGGCTGCTGCTGCAGAGGGAGCATAGCCTGCCTGTGTTGTCATCTCACCATCTTTAATCGAGTGTCAGTGTTTTGAGGCCAGACGCACGGCAGCATGGCTGGGGATGCAGGCTTTCATGGCACAAACTGACAATCCCGTTCTTTAGGACATCCCGCAGCCCTCCACAACAACGCCTGCAGCCCCCACAACAACGCCTGCAGCCACACCAGCACCCAGGACGGGGCAGTGAGGTGCCTGGATGTCACACTGCCTGTGGCAATGGGGACAATGGCATATGGCACCAACCCACCGGGGATGCTGCGTCCCTCCCTCCTTCCTGCTGCACCCGGGCTAGAGCAGATCGCTCACCCCGCAACATCACCCCCGGCGAAACGCCAATGCCAAGCCTGGAGAGAGATGTCTTCCAGTTCACACGTGGTTCCCTTCACGGGGTAGCTTTGGCTACGTAAGAGCATCTGGATTTCCACTGAAACGACTCAACTCCTGCAGAGCACAGACAGGCCAGCCAACATCTGTGAAATATAGGCACTCATCAAGCCCCCTTCAACGTGCAGAGCAAAGACTAGAAAGGCCTGAGCTCTCTGCTCAGCATCACTTCTTTCCCCTCTTCAGCTGAACGGAAACACGCGTTGCTGGATACAAATCCATACATTGTAAAATGGAGCTCAGCTGTTCCCAGAAGAGAGATGAGAAAGATGCTGCTGGATCTGACCCACAGCTGAGAGCCAATCCAGCTGAACAAGCCAAGGTCCAGCTATATTTTCCAGCTCATCAGCCCTGTCTCCAGGAAGGCTGCCGACATGTTTGGTTTTTGTTTCTTCCTCCCATTTCCTCCAGCTATCCATAGCAACTGTTCCACAGCAGAAAAATCAACCTTCTCCCTCTTCGCAGAGGTGACAATGGAAGGGGTTTGTGTAGGGAAAGCTTTCACCCAAAGTAGAGTGACAGCAGCAGCACTAGCTGGTCTCTGCCACAGTTTTCCTGAGGATTAGGCCAGAGCATCAGTGACCAGCTTTGCACTCACCCAGACCATCTCTGAAGAGTAGGCCACACATGTGAAATGACTTTTCTAGGTCTCATCACAAAACCTCCTTGTTTTAATGCCATCTGAAATGGCTTCTACGTTTTACAGCCTTTCTCTAGGTCTATTTGCATGCCCTTTTCAGAGCTGAATCTCTGTTTTTCATTCCTAGCTTGCATCTCTGAGTCCTCAAGACCACGTTGGGATCGTTCCTCCACAGCTGGCGTTCACAACATCACTGTCACCTGCACACATGCTGTACCTCTCTTTCCAGGTCACTAGTGATACTGGAGAAGAGTCACTTCTAGCACAGATGCAGACGGCTTCCCACTAAACTCATACACCTCCCTTCAAGCCCCAGGCAGTTTTCCTACAGAGCTGTATCCACCTGGTCACAGGCTCAGGCTCCAGTGCTGGCAGCCCCGCTGACAGGGTACGCACAGGGTCAGCCCATGTTGAGGTCCCCTCCCTTCACACACGAGAGCTCAGCTTCTTCCCAGCTGCCCTGATCCACGTGTCCAGTGCAGAAGGGCCAGCATCCAGCCACCAGCCCACAGTGGGACTTCAGCTGCCTGGGCAGGACCATGAGCGAAACCTTCCTGTAAAAGAGAAGCTGCATGAGCCCCCCCGTGCCCTACTGGCCCTACCAGGAGGAGGCCACCAGGCACACGGTGCAAGCAGAGCAGAGGAACAGCATCGTGGACAAGTCACACAGAAAAACTGCTGAGCTACAACCCCAGGACTCCGCCGAATCCTCCTGGAAGAGCCACGTCTTGGTAGCTGCCTGTCTGCCAGCAAGACCCCATCCATTAGGAAATGAAAGCCCCCCCGACACTTTCAACTATGTTCATAAAAATGCTTAGAGGAGTTTCCAACACAACAAAGCCTCTTCCAAGTGAGAGAGCAGTGAGTCTTGCCCTGCAGATCTCAAAATGTTTAGCTACTTCTCAGAATTTTTCATTGTTTTCCTTTCTTTCCTAAAACAGGCATCTCAAAACTTACACAAATTTCTGAGAACAAGAAATATCCACCTGGCTCATGTAGTTTGTTTGGGTCCCAAAGTTTGTTTGTCAATTGAATGCCACCTGCCAGAAGGCTCCTGGTGACACCTCCATGACACCTATGAATCTATTACCAGTTGTTAAACATGGAGAAAAAAAAAAGTATCACTGCCTTTTTATTTTAAATAGTCTTTCAGGGTATCATTTTGCAAAGGTAAAGAGCACAGCCATGAAAAAGAACTCCTTGTCTGGCACACCAGCTCCTTCTAAACCACCAGGCCAGAAATCTTCTGAACACTGCACATCCCGGGGTCATGACACAAAAGAAAGGCACCAGCAGAAGTGCTCGTCTTGCTCGTGGTGCAGCCAGCCCACCCAGTGCCCTGCCTTTTCAGAGAAACCTGTCTCAAGAAGGCTGAGAACAGGCTGGGTCAATGTGGGACCAAGTGATCAGTCAACCCATCTTATTGACACCTGGCTGCAGAACCCAGTTTATTTTCTGCACAGAAGTTCCATAAAGACCTACATTTTCCTGGGAAAAGTCTGAGGTTTTCAAGAACACATCATCCAGAATTGCAGCGTGCTTCCAAAGCCCAGCAGCACGAGCTCGGCCCCTGGCAGACGTGCTGGGCAGGGACCCCCGTGCCCAGGCCTGCGGCCACCTCTCTCCTCCGACCACAACGCCGGGGCCAGCAGCTTGCAAAGCCTTGACCATCCGGGGCCGAGAATGAGGACAGATGGAAACCAACAACTGTTGCCACAAGGTAGTGCAAGAAACCAAACCATTTCCATGGTAGGGTGAGTTTTTTGGTAAAATAAAAGCTCTCTGCAGCAAGTAGAAACTCTTCAGCTGAATCTCTCATTTCTTTAGAAAACTAACTCCACAGCGTAACTCCATGAAATCTAATATCTGTGTCTCCTCGCACGGGTGGGGCGGTTTGCAGCTCTGCCTAACTGCTGGCAATAGTCTGCATCCTGGCATGAACGGCCAAAGCCTGACCTCTTATTGCTGTGCTTCAGGCATCGGATTTCTTAAAAAACACAGTCAAAAGTGTGTGGGATTTTTTCCAATAAAGATCAGAGTATTTAGCATCAAACTCCATGAATTATAGTATAGGTTTCACTGTTGTATTTGCATTGTGGGAACTAGTTCAGTGGCTTGGGTTTGTTCCTATTGTTTGTAGAAATACCAGAAAAAAAAATATATCCCCAAAAAAGAAAAATGAAAACAAAAACCTGAGCAATCTGATGAATGGGGTGATACTGAGGTTACGAATTAATGCTCTCTCAAAGTGCTTTATGGTCCCTTCCACAAACACAAGATTTTAAACTGTGCTAAAAGGCAGTGCACAACTGCAACTTTTAGCTCACGCTAAGTTCACAAGGAAAGGATTGCAGTTGGCTTGGAGTTTCTGCTATAAATTACTGGCAATGGAAACAGAAAGGCTGCGTGCTGAGGTCACAGTGCATTCTACAAGTGTCAGAAAAATTAAGAGAGAATAGACTTAGTTCAAGCTTCCTTCTCCATTTGAGGCAGCCCTGCGTGTCCTTCCAGGAATTATCACAAACTGAATCTGATGGTGTCACACAACCAGACACAATGAGACACGTGTGACACTGGCTGCCTCCAGGAGAAAGCCAAGGTCTCCAGCAGGTCTCATGGAGGGGATGAACCCCTTGCTCGCTTTTGCTGCCCAGTAGTTTCTCTCACACTCCTGGCTCCTGCAAAGGGTGGGAGCCTCCTCTTCCTCCTCCTCCTCCTCCTCCCAGGCCGCCTGGCTGAGGAGCTGCCCCAGCCTGCGGTGAAGCTGCAATCCCGTGTTTGTGGGACCACAGCCAGTTGCCTTGGAAATGACGACTTCATTGCAGAACCACGTGGCAGGACAAGATGAAACGTCTGGGGCTGAGTGTAACCAGCCGAGTGCTCCTGCCTCTGTGACAGACCAGGAGGATGAAGAATCTAGGTCCCTGCATGGCTGAGCAGCAAGAAGGTACATGGAGGAGGTGACCACAGACTGCTGGTTTGCGTTCTTCCCAGGCACTGAGCACAGAGTTTAAAGCTCCTTCCCTGCTCCTCAGAGGCACAGTGCCTGCCTGCACAGCTGCCCAGCGGCGCAGCTCTCCAGCACCTACTCATGCATTACTTGCCCTCAGCGAAGACCCTTACCACAGGAATTCAGAGGGTGTTGTCTGTCACCCACAGAGAATCGCTCTTTGACTTCATTATAGTAAAGCAAGGGTTGTAGTCCACTCTGGTTAGACAAAAGGCATGGCAGCTCTCAAGGGAAACTGCAAAGAACCTCACGTGGGTAGACTCCACATAGGCCACCACTGGCAGAAACCTGCACTGAGTTAAATCACTCTTGTTAAACAAGGTCTCTGCAAATAGTCTAGATCAGAGCAGAATCTGGCCCCCCAACATTGTTCCTCCAAATCTTGCATGTTCTGCAACAACACCACTTCCTGTAGGAGATCCTGCACCAGGACTGGGCACCAGGATGTGGCCGAGCCCAGAGAGCTCCTTGGCCCGCACAGGCAGCGGCCTCTGCCCCAGCGAACGGTCACTCTCCCTGTCCTTCAGTCGATGGGCAAAGCTGGAATTCCCACTGAGGAGGCAAGAGCACGGCACCTAACTGCTCCCAGCCATACCCCTGGCTGGAGTGTAACTGTGGCTTCACTGTGCCCACATCCACAGCTCAGTTTTTGTCCTTCCAATAGACTCTGTGATAAAGCAAAGTGAGGTTGAGACATCTACCTGGGCCTGAATTACGCCAGCTGGTCATACGACATCACACGTCATCACTGGGCAGTTACACACGGCAGTTGTCTGTCTGCAGAAAAGCTGGTGCTTTACTTGTAGCTAATGCCATGACCGAAAAAAAAAACCCAAAGGAAAAGAAAAAAAGGCGTGTTGGTCTGTTGTACTTCCAAGAAACTGCAAAAATTAGGAGATACGCCTCTGTCTGCCGCCCTGGGCACAGGCAAGTCTCTTTCTTTCTGCTTTCCTAACAAACAAGTTGCTTGGTCAAGGGCGGATGACTTAACCTCTCTCTCTGTTTCTTAATCTGTAAAATTATTCAAAGAAGTTCGATTTGCCTTGACAAAAGAGCCTTTGTGTGCCCTGACTCTGCAGAGTTCCACACCAGCAAACTCCCTGCGGTGGTGCAGGGACGCGGTGCAGCTCAGCACGCACAACCAGCGCTCCCCATCCTGACTGCTACACGCCAGGACACTCCTACACTTGAAAGTTGTAGCACCAGGTCACAGGATTCCTCCCAGCTGAGAACACACAAGAACACACATATATGAAGCTTCCCACTTTCTTCAGCAAGACATGCAGATAAAAAGGGTTTGGCTGCTGATGTTTATCAGGTGGAAGGCCTCAGAGGAAGAAATCTAGGAGTAGAAATCATCAGGAAGAGAGGAGGCATTGAAGGAAAACCTCAGCTACAAAACTCAGGAGATAAGGGTCTACAGCAGACCTTAAAAGGGAACAAGACTGTTTCAAATCTTTGGTACAGCCAGTACAGAAAAGCTCACAGCAAAGCCTGCAGGCAGCCCGTCTGAGTTTCTGGTTATTTTCCAAGAAGCAGCAGCATGAAGTTGTTAATGCTGTGGTCAGTTCTGCAGCTGCTATTCAAACCACACGGACAAGGTTGTACCAACAGGATATTGTTCGTTTTGCTCCTGACTCTGTAAAACAGGCTGTAAAGGAGCAAAGCTCAAGAACAGGAACCAAATAGTGTGCCAAAAGAAACCAAAGCAGCAGAGGCTTTAAGAAATTAAATGAAGAAACCCCAAAGCAACCCATTGCTCAGCCAAAAGTTCCTAGAGAAGACAGTAGACATTATGAACAGCCTGATGCTTTTCCCCTAAACCAAAACAGGCCAACTCACTGCACGTCACTGCTTCTGGTCCCACCAGGCTCCAGCTGCTGAGGTCAGTCCTCCAGAACACAAATGTCTGCAGCTCATTAAGGTCCACACCCTGGGCACAAGCTGAGGTTTCTGCAGAACCTTGAGACAACCACCCACTTCTGCAGGCTTGCTATCTACTTCAGTGATGCTTCCATTTTAAAAAAATCAATTTGCCCCATTCACCCTTGAAAACCAGGGCCCTTAAGACAACTACTTACCAAAAAATTCAGCCCCAGATGAACTCATGGACCAACACGCCAGCAAGCGGCCTTTCTTGTCAATGAGCAGCCCCTCACTGAAATCCCAGATGAGGAACTCACCGAACACAATTAACTTAGTTATCTTTCTGCCACACTCGACGCTGGTGAGACCAGAACCCAAAGAGCAGCATCTCAGCCCCTGGAAGGAGGACCCTGCACCCCAGAGTGGGGCGAATCTCGTTATTGCCTTGAGTTTGGCTTAAACCGGGAAACTTTGTGCCTGGTGACGCCCCTTCCCGGCCAACGCGAGGTCCCTCACTCGCCGTCGGCGTCAGTGTGGCACAAGGACCAGCCCGGTCTGAAGTAACAACCCCCAAAATCCACCCATTTTGTTTTCCCCAAGTGCGTGCGTGCAGATATTCTCCCACGCAAGCATCAAAAAGAGCATCTGCAGTACCCCGAGCCAGCCAGGCCAGCGCTCCCGGTACCGCGGTGAGCTGCGGAGCCGCCGGCACCCCGCTCCGCGGGCGGGATCCCCGCGCACCGGAGGACGGGGAACCGCCCTGCCCCGGGGGGAACCGCGGGCAAC
>VZZY01015248.1:0-19368 GCA_013400335.1 Eurystomus gularis | reverse complement strand
GGGGCGCAGCGGGATGCCGCTGCCGGTGCCGGTGCCCCGGCTGCGGCGGTGAGATGGCATCAGCCGCGTTCCCGGGACGCTCCTCCAGCCTTTCGGGGGACTCGACGGCGAAAGGAGCTCAGCCAGTGGCGTTCACCGGAGCTCAGCTGCCCCGGCAGCGAGCCTGGCACCCCGAGGAGCTCCTGCCCTCGCCGGTACCGGGAGCTGCCGGCAAACAGCCGCTCGTCCAGCGGCACAAGGCTGCGTGTCCCGCAGCCACACGCGGGCACGGCCGCACAAGGGGCGAACGGTGCACACGCGTGTGCAAGCGTGTTCCTGTCACACAAACACCTCCCGACACGGCTGCGCGAGCGAGCTCCACGGCCTGGCACGTTTAAGGTGTTGCTTTGAGAACTTCCTTGCAAAGTCCTTCCAAAAGTGTAGGAGGCCTGAAGGACAGAGCTGAGACGCAGCCCAAGCTGAGTCTTAAACACACCAGCGGAGATGGAGCGGAGCAGCAGCCTGTGGCATCCATCACGCTGTGCCAAAACTGGAGTTTTCACTTAAAATTCTTCTTCCAAGTGCTCCTTTCTTTATGCAGAACAAGTGTACGTAGTACCTGGGCTGAACGTCCTGTCAACTAGTTTCTCACAGTGTCCATTATGCTTTTTCCAACCTTTTTTTTTGTGAAAACAAAGCAGTGCCATTGTCTCTGCCCGTGCGCTCGGGACTGGCGGGAAAAACTCAGATGGAGCCTGGACCGAGGGGGAGAACAATGAGGTGTGATTAGGCCTGGAGAGAGCCTGCGGGTGCTGGCTGTGACAGAGGCTTGAAGTTAGGAGGGAGGAAACGGTCTGGGATGTTTCCTTCCTTTTGCACTCTGGGAAGCAGGCTGCTTTTGTGGCTGGACTTGTACCAGTGTCATTAACTCCGTCCCTTTTTTCTCCACCTAACTGGAACAATCTACAGGACCTTGAATTTTTGGCTACTTATCCAGGTGTGAAGGGTTAGGAGAGGATGCACTAAATATAAACAGAGCGTCAGCAATCTTGGATGAGGTACTTTAACAGCGCTGTGCCACACAGCGGGGTGAAACACTGCGCAGTGTCCACCCTTACGTTCTCTAAGGCAACACCAGGGAGGTTGTTCTCGCAGTCTTACATGAATTTCAACATGCAGCCAGCCTCGCTTTGTGGCTTCATGGAATTCACCACCATGGGCTTTGTGCCTGTGCCGGGTGTGATGCTCAGTCGTGTCCCAGGTGCAGGGGCAGCAGCAGTGCCTGGCAGCTAAGGAAGAACTGTCCCTTCAAAAGGCCAGCATGAGTTTGCTTTGTAGTTTCTTCTACTACTGCTCTCCTGGTTAACGCTCTCCCCCTGTAACCAGATGCGTAGCAGCGAGACCACCAGTACTGTCCAAACAGATGCACACAAAGTGGCTGCTCACCGGGTCTTTCCCTTCCTCAGGGGCTGCCTTAGCCTGGATGAATTTATCTTCCTCCAGCTGCAAGCTGGATCCACCAAGCAGGACCCAAAAACCATCCCAGCCAGATTCTGCCCCTAGTAAGGGGGAAAATTTGCTCATCTGCTGATGTCAGAGCTGTGGGCCGGGATACTTCGGACAGGGAGCAGAGGCCCTGCCTTCTAGTTGTCGAGTATCAGCACTTCAAGAATGGAGCCTTTCCTGGGAAGAAGAGCGTGCTCCTGAGCCGCAGACTGCCCCGTGGCTTTGTGGACGACCATGGTGAAGTCAGAGCAAACCCCTTGTTTTGCTTGGGACATCTCCATATGGTTGTGTAGCTTTGCCGGGAATTAAAATTCCTTGGAACGGGGCCTGGCCTTTGTCTGGTTCTGCAAATGTGCAAAGTTTCAGCATTGTACTTTAATAGCAATATTTATTCAAGTCCTGATTCTAGTGTTTATCTTCCCCAGTGCCTTGCTGCATAAATGGTTGCACTGAAGTTATCTGCAGCAGTAAAGGAGCGTGGGGGCTCTTCTAAGAAGCAAAGGCTCTAAAATCTGACCTTTAATAGAAATGATTCACTGTATAAAAGACAATTCTTATTTTATTTCTCAAATTGCCACTTGCTTTTAAGATTCTGTTTGTTGCAAGGCCTCTAGTTCAAGAACACCGTGAAACTGAAGCTCGTGTTCGGTGTGTGTTTGGTGCCAGAGCCTTGCTTCTGAGCCCAGCAGAACGCGTTATTTGTATTTCTGGCTACGCACATCTCAGATCAGGTTTGAAGCTTTTAATTACACAATGATAAAACGTGTGTCCCCTGTAATTAAGCACATGTTCTCTGCTTTAAATCACATGTTTACGTGCTAGTTGACAAAAATACTTCTGAGGCAAACAGTCACAAGTGGTGTGTCTTCAAATCCTGCTGGCAAACCAGATCTCCTCCCACTTGTCTGTGCAAAGTAGAAGAGCAATACGGATCAGGGAGGGGATCCCGCTGGGAGGTGGTCTTCCCAGCCAGAGCCCCAGGAGGGTGCACGTGGCAGGCATTTGACCTGGGTGCTGCCACAGGACCTACCAGAACCGACACATCAGCCCTGCAGAGCGTTTCCTCAGCTGGAGGAGCACGTCTTGACCCCAGAACGAGAGTGACTGTCCCTCGTGGGTCAGGGGTCTGAGCTGAGCCTGCCAGATGGACACTGCTGGTTGTATCCTGAGAGAAAAGAAATAGGCTAATATTCTGATTTAGGGAACAGCATTTATTTTATGGGAAATTACACTCTCTAGTAGCAAGCTTCTCATTTACTTCTGACTAGACCGTGTCTTCCTAGTTGAGTAAGAACTGTTTTCATTAAGCAGCTCTCAGGAATGGAAATCAGTCATACTGCTGGGTGAACCGCGCTGGTTATGAATGGGGGAGTGGCGCAGCCTTCTTGGAACTGGTCTTTAGGCAAATCCCTTTCTGCAAAAGGATTAGTTAACAAGATGGGACATAATCACCCTGTCTGGGGTGGGTGTTTTCTTATTCTGTGCCCTCAGCCCCGTGTTGGTCTCCTTTGTTGTTCTCTTCTGCTGCTGCCGGAGCCCCAGCCGGGTTTCCCGGTAGTGCCTGTGCAGGGGAATCGTGGGCTCCAGAACACGACTGCCCCATCTGCTGAGTAACCAGAACATGCAGTATAACTTTCACAAGCATTTTCTCCGTGAGGCTGCCTGCTTACTAGGTGTGACCTTCTAGGTGTTGGAAGGGGAATTTAAATTGCCAGCTGAACCATTCAAACAGCAAAGGTATTGACAGAGAAGCCACATCAGGTCCCCTTGCCTGCTGCTGCCAAGACACTGTTGATCTCTGCTGGGGATTTTCTGATGGTTTTGCTGATTCCTTTTCTGTTTGTCAGGCCGGCAGGCAGTTTCTTAATTGGAAAAACTCTGTGTCCTCTGTTGGCAAACTCCTGTGCTGGTTCCCATTTCCCAGATGCTCTATGCAACGTCATTCTGTCTATAACAAAACCAAAAAAAGATTTTTAAAAATCGAAGCGTATCTCAAATTGTGGCTTCTTGTTCACATAATGTGGCCTGTGCCACTGGAAGTTTCTCACTACACCAGGAGCTGAAGATCTTCTTGTGAAATGTCCGGATGTTCTCTCCCAGGTGACTGACTGGTGAGGACGTGAGACACACCATCACTGGCGAAGTGGGAGAGTTTTCCCTTGGCTGTGGTGGCCCCAGCACCTGGGCAGCCCCAGGGGGGACACAGCCCACCCGTGGGGCCTGCAGGGCCAGGTCAGCACCGCTTCTCAACAAAGCTTCACCTGTGAGGTTTCTGCGAGAAGCCCTTGCGAGTGCTGCAGCGCTGGCGGCGATGTCTCTGCCCCCTGAGAGGGGCTCTTGCCCACGCCGGGATCACGTCTGCAGCTCTGGGTGCAGATCTCCACAGCTGGCCGTGCACCAGCCCAGACTGCTGACCTGTTCCTCGGGCAGCCAAGGTCCAGATGTGCTCACAGGAGCAGAGCTGACTTTGGAGGAATCACATGACTTATGGTGCTTTCTAGCACTGTGTGTCAGCTCATCTTCTCCTTTCACCCCAGAGAAACAGTATGGCTTTGGTAGGAAGAAAGTCCTGCCAGAAATTCACAACATTTAGTGTTTAGCTTTTTATTCTTGCTTCTTTTCGTGGAGTTACTCAGAATCCTTAAAGAAAATCGAGGGGACGGGAGTGTCTCAGGCTCCATAGCTGTGACCACACTGCTCTTTAGTCTCAGAGAAGGTCACATTATTTGAAGGAAATTGGCTGTTGACATTAGGTGAGATATGACCGCCTCCTTCACCAGTGCTCACAAGCTAAAGCAAAGGAGAGCCATGTCCTGAGTGAGGACATTTCCTTCCTTGATGTCAAATCAATACAAAATGGTTTTACACTGGTTTTCCTGTGGGCCTGGAGGCAGCAGATCTTTAATTGTGCATGAAAAGGACGTAATGACAGCATAACTTTGTTAGCATGATACAAGCACGTCTGGTTCCATAGCTCATTTGCTTCTAAGCTCTGTAGGGTCAGCTGGAGAAGCACTGAGAAGCTGCAGGACAGTGGTAGTGGCAGATTAACACTGATTTCTTCATCTCCATCTGCTTCCTACAGGGTTTGATAAAACTGCGTCCCTTTATTACATGCATGATACGCAGCAATGATGAAATTAGTTGGAGTCACCTTGCTTCATGCAAAGTTAGAGCTGCCTTCTCTTCCTCTGCAGTCCTGATTCACTAGGGTGTCCTGTTTTACGAGACTGCCGGGTAAACAGGATTGTTTTGCTGATTAATTCTTGCAGCAATGTCAGGACAGCCTCCAGCACTGCATTTCATGTGCCTCAGGGAAAGTCAGGCAGGGGACAAACACAGGAGAAATAGTGAAAGAGCCAAACTTGACAAGAAAATCTGCAAGTCCTATTTAGAGGTCAGAGGTGGGTGGGTTCTTTCATTCCCCAAGAAACCACACATTCATGAAGGGCAGGTGACTGATGAGCCTCCTATCTCCATCGACCAGGGAAGGCCAGTGGCTGATGCTTCCATCCCCATGCTCCAGTTTCTAAACTTTCAGACGTAGTGGGTTAGAAAGTCACAATAGAGCTTTGTCTACCTTCTGTAGGTTGCACGTCAGTGGGCATTTTCAGGATCACAGTTTGGGGAAGGGTGAGGCTGTACCTACTGGAAGAGTGTCTGGCTTGGTGTGGACTGTTAGGGCCCAGACGAGATGGATTTCTGTAAGAAAACAGCCAGTCTGTATCAGTTTAAAGCCCAAAATATTCTGCCAGGCTTGTGCCACATTCGCTTCAAGAGCAGTCAGCCCAGCTCCTCTGAGTTCATGTTCTGCCTCCCAAAATCAGTCTTTCAATCTATTCCGTTTGTTCTCTGCTTCCTGGATGACATCATTCAGCATCTTCTCCCAAGCTGTGAAGCCTGGCTTGGCCGTTCTCACCCTAGAACTCCGCCTTTGGCCTTTGCTGTAACGGCAAATGCTGACTTGCTTTCAAATGTCAGTCTACTGTTGTGAGTCCCTCTCATTCCAGCCTGTTCCTCTCTGAGCCTGCTTTTGTTTCTGGACAGGACTTCGAGGACTAAGCTGAGATTTCCTTGTTTCCATGGTGTTGCACTTGACCTAATCAACCTTTGCAGACCTAAAGTGGTCTTGCCTTCAATCTTCCTGCCCATGGCTTCAGGAAAGTACACTGATGCTCTATAGCAAAACCAGGTGGTGTATCTAGAGATTATTAGTGATTTAATGCCAGCGATTACATGCCTATAATCAGTAATTAGATGGAAACAGAGTAGAATTATTACAGATTTAAAGGTACTATACTTGTTTCTGTAGATTCTTGTGACTGTGAGGAAGCAAGCGGTGAAATGCGTTTTGTCTAGACTAGTGAAGTATGCAGAGCTGCCATTCGTGCACACTTTCTTCACGGCCCTCTAACCTCTGGTAGAACCCATGACATAAGCATCTTAGCCGTGTAAAAACCACAGGAACCAGGCGGTAACTGAAAGATCCCAGCCTGCTTGCCTGTCAGTCCAATTGCTATCACTTTGGAGGAAAAGCATGTTCTCTAAATGGGGATTAATATGTCTTGTAGGAACTAGAACCTGCGCTTGCCGTGGCCAGGACTTCTTAATTTTCACTAGTTCATATGAAAAATAACTGGGCTGGGAAATGGTTGTCATCTAACAACGTGTAAAGCTAGACTGTGCTGATGTGATAGCATGGTCCTTCCTGTGCTGGGAGGTGAGCCCACTGCTTGCTCTCTAGCAGCAGTCCTGGCTCAGCGTTAGCCACACGTGAGTCACCAGCAGCAGCTGAGCAAAGGAAAAAGAATTGGCTCTAGCACTGCTTTGGGACTCAGCTTTTCCCTGGTGAGTCATGAATTTACCAGGATAAACTGTATTTGGAGACATAAATGACCAGCCAGCCACGTACAGAGCATGTGCAGGAGCAGTCTTACCAGGCAGCTCATTCTGGTGTGACCAGCAAGTACCAGCCACTGATGACCGAGTGATGGGTTCCTGGATGCTGACACAACTTCTGCCTCCTGTGCTGCAAAAGAACTCATGTCACCAGGGAAGTCCCTGATGTAACGGCGCGGAGGGGGATCTCAGGCAGCGTGGCCAGGAGCAGGGGAGTCCCCAGGCAGGGTAGCGTCACTTCTGTGCATTGGACATGACAGAGCAGACTGAGAGCTGAAAGCTCTGTCCTGTCACAGTAGATTAGCTGAAGAGAATTTAATGTACTGAGGTGATGGATGCCGAGCAAGGACAGAGCCACGAAGGTCAAAATGCTGCTAATCCTGAAGAAAGTCTGCAAGTATTTCTGTTTCTTTCCAAGCCATGCCAGGGAGCCATGTGCAAACCACTCGGGTTTTATCTTCCTTCTGTTTGAAAGCAGAAGTGGGGAGAGGAATCACGAGAGAGAGATTTATCTTTGTTGGCCAGAGGATGAACACAAGTCCTGGCTGACATCTCTATTTGTTGAAGGAAGACACTGCAATGAAAAGACAAGTTTTGTAGATTTAAACTGAAACAGTTTTATCCATTGAAGAGAACAGCAAAAAGGCCCAAATGCAAAGATCCATGTTACATCCTCAAACATCAGACATGCCACCTTCTGATCAGCTGAAGGTCCTTTAGAAGTTTTCCAAAGCATGTTTTTTTTTCAGGCAAGCAGACAGCTCTGAGTATTAATAATAATCTATGTTTGCTTTTGGTTTTAATATATTTACGTAATTCTAACCAGGTCAGTAATGGCCAAAACACACTATGAACAAAATTTTCATTCATTTAATTAGCATAGTTCATCTGACAGTTACAAAGTTTGGGCCAGGTGACGAGTGCCACTGGTAACAGACAGGAGTCTATGGTGGCAATGCAGAAAAACCTCCCTGGAGTCTTCTTCCGCTGTGTGCTCAGCTCCTGCTCACCTGCTGCTCCCCAGCCTGGGCACAGGGCTCTGCAGAGAACCTCAGAACAAGTGACATGTGCATACGAGGTGATGCTCCTGCGATCAGACCTTAAAGTTCTTAGTAACTCTTGCTTTAGGGGCCAAAAAAGGAGGCAATACACTATTCCCCAAAATTAACATCAATGTTTTGTCTTGACAATACATGTTCATACCCTCTTTGCTCAGGCTGAAGGGGCTTTTCCTAACTTCTGGCTTGGTTCTGTCATCTCAGCTGCTTTTGCTTCTAGACCAATGGCTGGTGAGTGCCATGCCACAGGCAGGCTGCAGTGAGAGGGACTGAGCTGGCTCACCACGTCGCAGGCTGGTTCCTGTTCCACAGGGAACGGTGCACCACAAAATACCATTGTGCTGAGTGTCACCACCCCTTGGGTTTCACTAAGTATGAAAAATTAAAGACCAAAGAGAGAGACATCAGTGAACAGATAAAGAGCCAGGCACTTTCTTGCTGAAGAGGCTGGAACCCAGGGTCCAAATGGCAGCACTTTGATGTGGGCCCTTTACAGAGCACGGGCGAGTTATGAACATCAATGGCTGTGAACTTTCAAACACAGTGAGGCGGACTGGAAAATTGTGAAAGGTGGCACATTAGCCATTTCCCTAGGAAAGCGTATGAATGTTGTATCTGATCAGACGTACTTCAAACGTCTGAGTTTGAAATCAATCTGCACCCCAGATGTGCTAATGCCTTAACTCTAATATAGCTTTCATTCATCCCATAAAACATATTTTAACAATTTCAGACCCAGAACTGCCAAGTCTCAGTCTGTGAAGCTAAAAGCCTTTTCCTTTTCCCTATAATTGCCCCTTTACTACAGATTTCTCTGGTAGAAGATGGGTAAGAACGTGGCAGGTTCCTTCTGCAGCGTGGCCCTTCTGTTTCCCTGTGTTTGCCTTTTACCTTTCCACTATTTCTGACGTATACATTGTGTTATGGAAGTGAGGACCTGTGTGTGCCCCACCCAAATATGTGCAGTCCGTCAGTCAGTTTCATGAACAATATCCATGGTATATTCTTACAGGCTCAGACTAAGTGACTGCCCGTTATTAGACTATTCAAATCCTTCATTCAGTGCCTCAACCAGCTGATAAAAATGGAAGTAACGGATATCACGGTGACCTCTGGAAGTTTCTGTGCTGAGAATGTAAAAACAAAGCCTTGTCTTTTCTTTCCTGCCAAGCCAGAGTGCTTGAATTCTTTTCACAGCCCTTATCAGTCAAGCAACCACAACTGTGCTGGCTGGTTTACCTTGGGCTTAAGGAAGGCGCTTCAGGGAACCGGTCATTTGAAAAGTTCCCTGCTTCATATACAAAGGAATCCAAACTGCTGTAGGTTGTTTTCTTTCTATTATAATACTTGGTGGATATTGACATTTTTATCTCCTTCGTTCTCTGAAGCCACGGGGAAAGCATAAACCAAAGGCTTTCTAGCTATGTCTAAACCCAACAGTCTTGTTTGAGAGTGCGTGTTGGTTCTGGATTAAGGGATTTACACAGCATGCTTCCCGAGAATCACTTCTGGAACTCATAATAGCTCGGGGGTGCTTGAACTCCAGCTCACAGAGCTGCCCACTGCTTTTCTCTGGCTTGCCTTATAAACACGGCATGCATGTGCCTTAACCCTGTTACGGAGCGTGCCCTAAACCATGCTGACTGAGAGACTTACAAGATACCATGGTTCTCATCCTGCAGAAATGTTTCACATGTTCTACACTGATGATGAATGTTATTTATGTAGTTTAGAATGTTTCCATGTTTTTAAGCTTGCAAACTCAGGACCTAAGAGATAACTGCAGCCAGTGCTACTTGTCAGAATGATCATGTAGAATTTGCTTGGGTTTCATTCATTAAAAAACCTGCTTTTCACACCTAATGAAAACTGACCGATTTTCCTGTGTGCTGAATACTTCCAGATCTACCATTTGCCCTTCTCATTTTTCAGTGTACACCCTCCACTAATCCTGAAAACCATCCAGTTGTATTCTCTTCATGCCTGGACAGGAGTTCAGATCTCTGCCTTGGAAACTGCTGTTGAAAAATGTTGTCTTTAGCCAGTGAAGTTTCTGGAAGGGCGGTGAGCTCCCCACGGAGGGGGAAAGGCAGTGCTTGCAGACCTTCTTTATCTGTCTCCAGGAAGTGAAGCTCATTATGTTTCCCCTGGATCATGCAAAGCAGAATAATAATCTTGTTTGGCAAAGCATGTTTTGTGTCAGGTTAACATTACCGAACTTCTGGGATGGTTGAAAACGTTCAAAGAATGTCCAAACAAAAGACTTCCAGAAGCTTTTCCATTCAAATCTCTGAATGCACATAACCTAATTAGGGCTATTATAGAGAAATAAAAATTAATGAGCCGCTATTATATGATCCTTACTGCATCTATACCACAGTTTGTTCATAAAGGAAACACTCTGCTGAAGACCTGAGCCTTTAAAGCATCTGAGAGTCAGCAGCCGCTAATGAGCAGATGTGTGGCTCAGCCAAGGAGACACTCTGACCTGTGAGTCTGGTTTCAGTAGAGCCGCAATCAAGGCCACAGGGAGAAAGCACAGCAAGAGTTTCTGCTGTGTCTAACAATGGAGCGAAGCACCTTCCTCTCCAAGCAGTACTGATAGGTGGCCTCCGCCAGTTTTGGGTGTAGCTGCTGGATACCGAGTTGGAGCATTTCAGAACTACGGGTTCATGCAAAGGGCTGCGTGTCCCCCAGCAAGGCAACTTTCCCTGCAGCAGATGTCTGTTGTGGGTGGGTACCAGGCTGTGCTTGCAGCTTAAAGGCATTCTAGAGCAGTTAGATCATCACTGTGTGGCCGGCTGCTGGAAGGAAACCGGTGTCCACCGTGGTCACAAACTCCCTCCCTCTGTTGCTGGCTGATCCCAGCGTCACCCCCGAGCAGACCTCAGCTAAAGCACCCACAGTGCACAAAGCCGAGAGCAGGCAGAGCTCCAGGGATCGCTGGCACAGACGCTGGTGAGACTGGTAACTTTAACTGGTGGGTGGTTTCTTCTGAATGGAGGGGGCTTTTCTTTAACTGCTTTTACTACACTGTATGTTGCGTTACTGTATGGTATGAATTGGGTTGTATATTTAGACAATTGTTAGCAAACCAATTCCAGAGCAGTTCTTAGTTACTTTCTTCCAGCTTCCAAACTCATGTCAGATTTCTAGCACTTCAGTCATTTTACAATTGCTAAAGCCAAGCACAAGCAAGTTTTGCCTTTCACAGCTTTGGCAGTCAGTCTTCATATTTCTGCTATAATTTTAGTCAAAAAGTTTTTGGTCTGATTTTTATGAGAGTAGCTCGAGCTTTCTTTGGGTCTTGGGGTCATATTTTAAAATGGGTATAGGAAGTGAGTATATTCTTCCTGTTCCATTATTGGTATAAATTTGTAAAATCACAGCTTTCCTGTCACATTTTTCAGACTCATACACCAAGATGATAGACACGGACGCTTCCCATCCAGGCCTTCACCCCCTGGCTTTAGGGATCCACAATGCACCAGCACAGGGCTCAAGCAGGAAGACTTTACTGTCAGTTTTGTACCCATCTTCTCTGGACTCTCAAACTGGGCTGTTACCTCTGTCACACCTCTGCAAATCAGGAGCAACAACTCTCATCTAAGCTGTTCCTGCTGGCTGAAGCACAATCCAAACCATCTTATTGGTGGCTTGCTCTGCACGCTTGCTGAAACCCCTCAACAGCAAAGCACTCAGCTGGCTTTAGATGTTCAGCTTCAGGCAAGCCCAGGGGGAGGTCAATCACCAGATAATATTCTTGTTCTGCGAAAGATTCCCAGATTCTTGTTGGTAAGGGTTTGTGCTCGCCCAGTTATGTCCTACGCAGGTTTAGGCTGAAGAGTTTCCTCACTGCTCACTATCTTTCGCTCTCACTGTTCTTGTCTCCTCTGCCCCTCCTCAATCTCATGCTTTCTGGCACCTGGAGAGTCGGTGTCCAAGGGCAGTGTAAATTGTCCCATTCATACCTGGAAGGAGCCCCGTGCTTTTGGGGGAGGCCTGGGGCCAGGGGAGCACCCGATAGGAAGGACCTCGTTCCTGGGGGCTTTGCCAGGCTGTCTGTGGTTGTTGCTGTAGCGATGGCGAACGGATACCCAGGGAGCAGGGAACAGTCAGCCGTGCCTCTGGGCTTAATAATAGGATTTCGTGTAGGACATCAAGCAGGAATGCAATAGCTCAGCAACTCTGCTTTAGGCATCTAAAGGAAACCAGATGAAGCTATGCAATTTTTTTACACTATCCAGATTCTCTCTGCAAGTCACCTTGTTTCATAAGTACTCGTTCTCCCTGAGTCCTCTGAGGATCAGAATCTAATAAATGTGCATATTTGTGTGATTTTTAGTTTGGGCTTGGCATGAGAGCTCTGGGCGCTCTTTATTCACAGAATAAACACCGTCTTATGAGCCGAGTGAGATTCACTTATTAAGTCTCAGCTTTTAACCCAGCTTGCCAAGATTCTTCTCAGTAGCTATGGCATGCAATAATCTTCAGTGCATGCAATAATAAATGTGCCATTTATTCAGTGGCACACACACCTTGAACACCGTACTCTTAGAGATCTTGATCTCATGATTTCTGGTGTTCACTTCAGCAGATTTGTTACTGGACCTTGGAAACTCATTTCATACAAGTGGGCAAATGCTGTAATATGTTTATTTTAATATTTAAACACTTATCCTAGTTCATTATTACCTGCTTTTCATATACCATGTTCTTTTCTGTTTGCTTTTCTCAAATATCAAGGAGAATGTGCATTAATATACAGTGAATTATAAGCCTGAATGGCCTAAGACTTCCACCTAAAGCATTTGTAGAGCTGGTACCTATGTGTATTTTAACCTGTGAACAGTAAAGTGTAACATAACAGTCATACACACAGTTTGGAATCTGAACTTTCCTTTGGCTTGCTACACATGTTCCCATCTAGATTAAAAATACATATGCTCTGTGTAATAGGATTTGTAATTACTGGGCAGGTCCAATTTCAATTTTCCACAAATGTTTCGTGAGCAAGCTCCAAGTCAGGACTATTTGGTGAAGATGCTCATGGAGCAACCGAATAACAAATATAGGCAGCCACCTGTGGAAAACCCATCCACAGGAGACATGGTGGCTTTTGTCAATCAAACCCATAATTTGTAAATCATCCTGTCACCTGCAGTGAGGGGAGAACACGGCACATCCTTCCAATGGCCAGATGGTTACCCCATGTACTATCAGCCAGGACGAGATCTGTGCTTGTGTCCACAGTTTATACGAGCAGTTTCATCAGGTTTATCGTTAAACTCAGCATTTTTGACTCGAGGCACTGAAAACCTGTTTGATGACTGCGTCTTGCCAGATCACAGGTTTTTGTTATTAATCTCTGCAATAGCCTTGCAATTACTTCTGCAGGTAAGAGATGTCCTCAAGGCACGAGTATAGACAGTGTACTGGAATATAAAGTGGAAGAGCTGGAATTTCCTGCTAGGATCTCATGGCTCAAACCTGGGTGTTTTCCTCTGTCTGAGGCTGCTGAGGAATTCGGGCCATGTGCAGCACCAGGGTCCAGGCTGTGGCTGGTGGTTGGTTCAGTGATGCCTGTGGAGCTCAGTTCATGTCTGCATTCTACTTGATAGGTTGCTACAGGATAAGGCCAGAAGTAAATGAATGAGTTTTCTTTAATTTGGGAATGACTGGAAGCAGGGTGGGGGACTGCATCTTGGTTAGGACTCTGGACTTGAAGCAATGCTGGTTCTAGGTAGGCCTCAGTTTCATCTATGCTGAAGTTGTTTTCTCTCCCAGCCATTACCCCGTAGCTGAATCTGGAAGTAACGAATGTCACAGGGACAGGCTGACATCTTAGATTAGGATCGTTCTGAGGGTCAGGGATCTGGAATAAAAAGAGTTGATGACCTCAGTTTATAGATGACTCTTGTTTGGCCCATGCCGATGATCACCTGCTTTGTTGCTGATTCTTTTAGTTCTTGTGTCCCAGGGTTCAAAGATATCAGTTAAGTGCAGCACTAGAGTTAATATCAGGGTCCAGTTTTGTGGGATCTGTAGGTCTCAGCGTATGATTTGTTGTATGACTGACTGGGACAGAATTGGGCACAAAGTAGCAGGAATAATGAGTTTTCACCTGCTCCAAGGCTGGGAGTCAATAAGATAGGACCATCCTGAGATTAGTACCATGGTTAGTCTTGAGGTTTGTGTTTGGAGGTGCTGAAGATCTGACTTTGTTATTGGTTCCTACAGGCCCCCCTGCTTATGCTGAGAAATGTGTGGCTGATGGATTGTCCTCGAGGGCGTGTAGATCGCTGAGGAGCCTGCTTGGGTGCAGCTGTGGTCCAGGTCTTTGAGTACGCATGCCAGACTCTTCTGGACCTTTTCCAGCACTACTATCCTCTTTGCCAGATCTGCAGCAGACCAGAACTCCATGCAGCATTCCAAGGCACAAACGAGCAAGAGTTTGGTACAGTTACATTTTCCAACCTCCGCTCCTCCCCTGGTCACCCCTAACATGGCATGCGGTTGTTGAGCGCTGATTGTCAAGATCCCTCCCTCGGCTGGCTGTGCCTCTCAGAAATGGTAAGTGTCAGTCTATAATTAGGGACTCTGTAATCCATAGATTAGTGGCTCCATGCTCTGAAGTCTCCATCTGTTGTACACACTGAAATCATTATATCTCTAGTCTCAGTCCTACTCCAGGCTTCTAAAATGGTTTTCACAGGATTTTCTTTGTTGTGCAAAGCAGCTTGTTCATGGCTGTCACTTGGTGGCCAGGCACTAGAGCAGACGTTGCACAATGGCCTCTTGTCAGTGTGGCACAAGCTGCGGGATGCTTCTCTGCCCAAGCAGGAACGGGGCTTTAGAATGTATTTTTCTGCAGTGTTCAGCCCCCCTCGAGACAGAGCAGATGGCACATTGCCCGTTATTAGGGCTTTTACTATGTTTAGACAATCTCCTAAACAATGGAAAACTACTGCCATCCAAATGAGCTGCAGAGACAACACGGAAACCTTTTAACGTGCAGGCGTATTTCCCTTTACACGAGCCATGAGCACTGGCCATGCCTGCCCCAGCAGATGCACAGCCTGTAGCACAGCTTGGTCCTTTACTCACCAAAGCCCTGTTTAATGGTAAAAGGCTGGGCAAAATGGACATGCCCCAAGGGCAGCCCAGACAGCTGCAGCCTGGTTCTGGCTACCATCACACCAGGGTGCCTTCTACCTGGGGACAGGTTGAAATACTGTCACGTACCAGGGGCAGACTCACGCGAGGCTTGTCCTGTCTTGAGTGTGGGACTCCCTTGCATTGTCTCATCTTTTCTATTGCCTTGTAGCTGGACATGCCTTCCTGGAGGAAGACCCAGAGAGCTCTCTGGACCCAAAATCTGCTGACAGAGTTCTTGTTGTTGTCATAGAAACAATCTCTTGGATGGATTCCATATATGCACAGGAGATGGCAAGATCAGACATAACAGATGTTGACACCCAAGCTTGCCGCTCTGAGTTGTATCAGTTCAGGATGCTGGTTTCATTGCGCTGTTCCTTCATTCCTTCAGCAAAGTACTCCCAGTTTAAATCAGCAGAAGTTCAGGCTCAGAGCTTACATGGTAGCTTTCCTGTACCCATACTGATCTGGGTCCAATAAGCAGCACCCTGCCTGAAATACATTTCTAATTTTATCACAAATTTTTAAAAGAGTAAATTAATCTCCTGGTCTGATAGCTGGGCGGCTGCACAGCAATAGCCTCAGTGTGCTTCATTTGGTAGAGGGGCAACTTCATCCTGGCACGTGAGCTGCACTCCACAGCCTTGTCTGGGAAGGATCTGCAAAGTCTTTCTGAGCTGGCCACGTTGCTTCTGTCACATAACAGCAGGAGGGTGCTGACAGACACCTGGGGGAAACGCGGTTTGCAGGATTTATGCAGCATCCATGACCAGCTAGCACATTGCTGGGATTTTAATTTAAAAACCCAGTGGAGCAAAGCAGCCTCTCGCAGGCAGGCAGGGTGTGGTGCTCACGTGGCATCTGTGGAAATTCTGGGGTACACAGCTGCTTTTCCAGCTCTCCGACCTTGCAATTGTTCCACTAGTGAGTTTCAACTGTGAGCTCAAGGTGCCAACTGAGGGGCTTACAAATGAACTCATTTCTGTATAGGTTCAACCATTAACCTATACACAGTTGTCTGAGCTATAGAGACAGTGGTAGTGATGAAGAGCTTTGTCATACACATGAGGAGCAGGAAAGATTGAGCAGACCATATCCAGGCAACTAGCTGGAACCCATCTGCTCTCACTGGCCCCAGAGCAACTGCCTTCTAGCAGAGGGACTGGTGTTCCCCTTGTATGAGTGGGACAACTCGAATACGGCCCATTCTTTCCCAAACGCATCACGGTTATTCCAGGCACAGGAGAGTCTCCAGAGAAGTGACTGCTAGAGTGACCTTTACACTGTAGGAAAACAGCATTTCTCTGAGTTTCTGTTCTACCACCACTAGAACCCCCTCGAGGACTCTCCAGCAGCTTACCTCACCAGCTGGGGTAGCGCACAGTCAAGGGGACAGCCAGGAAACTTTTTCTAATCTGTAACAAACCACAGCTGGATTGTACAGATTCCTTCCTCTGTCAGCTTTGTCCTTTAGCCAAGGTGTCCCTCTGTCAGTATTCATCTACCTTGGTGTATCTACAGCGCAGACCCCACCATGTTGGTCTCACCACAGAACAAGCTAAGCTTATTCCACAGGTCCTGTAGCGCGCATCTATTTTATATGCGTATCTATTCCCTTTGATTCAATTCTCAATTAGTGCAGTTTAATATAAAATGCCCTTTCTACTTTTTCTAGCCAAAGGAAATGAGATGCTTGGCTCAGGTTCTTTGCTTCATTCATTACTTGAAGATTATTGTGCAAGGGGTTTTGGAGATGAACACTTTCCAGGTCTGTGATAGTAGAGATCTAAATCTAGATCTGAATGTCTGTGTTTGAGACTCATTTAATGTGATTCAGTCTTCCAAGAACACTTTAAAGACATGAACAGCAGTGGATCTTGGGGAAGAAAATTGATGTTGGTTTTGTTTTGGTTTGGTTTTGGTTCTGCTTTTTTAAATAAAGAATACATTCATGTACTGGACCGTTCTGTGGCAGTATGATATTCTTTAGCTTAGATTTGTTGGGGATTTGAGTGTAAAAAGATGGGATAGGTGTAAATACCTGGCTATGACTTTTCACTTTCAAAATGTGCTTTCCATTTCCCCTCTAAGACTTTCCTTGGCAATTTCCTTCCAAAAGGCCTCTTTCGTACTGCACACAGCTTCCAAGAGCTGTGCTGCCTTTCGCCTCTGGGATTATGGGCTTCCCAAGCAGGGACGCACAATATTTTGTCTCTCTGACAACACATGCAGTAAAAGCACTGCTGTTCACTGCTGCCCCAGTTCTGATCATGAGGATTTCTCAAAATGAAAACCTCACCAGAAATGGCACAGTCTGCTCTCCAGAACAAGGGAAGGCTGTGGAAGCCCACGAGCACGCCGCGCCCCGGAGTTATCGTGAAACTCCCTCCCGTGAGCTCCTGGTGTGTGCTGGACCAACTGCAGGAGGCCACAGCTGCCCGGCCCCTGGACGGGGCTGGTGGGCCACCAACACTTGCAAAAAGAGGAGCTTCAGAGGAAGCGGAGTGTCAGTAGCTGGCTGAGCACCTCTGCTCCACGCAGGGCTCGCAGGAGACTGCAACACAACCTTGTTCTTTCAAATACAGGAGTTAACACTGCAACCAGCGCGACCCATTTAAATGTCTCCATCTGAGGAATCGCACAGGTTTTCTGGGTGGGAACGTGTATTTCCAAGGACTCTGAAGACTTTCAAAGAGCATGACATGAAATGTGACACACACGTATTTAGTGCTTGGGAATGAGCGTGGGAAACACCAGCACCCGAGGACGGCCAAGCCCGGCAAAGGGACGCGTTCGTTCTGCATCCCCGCCGTTACCGGGCCGGGTGTTTCTCCCTGAGCGGCGCTTCCCCGCGGCAGCGGGCTGGGCGTTTATGGACGCTGCCCCTTCTGCTCCCACCGTGCCGGTCCGCGCCCGCTGTCCTGCAGATTTCGGTCGGTAACCGCCGCGGTCCCTGTGCAGCAAGGTCGGCTCCCGCAAATGTCAGCCCGAGCCCCGGCCCGGCCCCGGCCCGCCGCCGCGTCTCAGGCCACTCGCCCAGCCTGGATCGGTGCCCTCCTTGTGGGACTCTAGTTTTAAGTGTAGTTTCCTGCAAGAGCTTCGGATGTAATTGAGTTCAGGCTCCTCAAGGCTGGTCAGCAAGCTTTTCCGCTCGTTGGCCTCTAACACTTGACCGCGTGTGGGTGAAACTCGTATCTTAATAAACGGCATTTTGTAATTAATCTGAGGATTTCAGCCTAGCAGCGTGTTAGGCCCTTTACTCAGGGTAATGCTTGCTTTTGCAAAGGTCAGGCTGAGTGACCTAGGGGCTTTGCCAGTGTCGGTACTGCAAAGTGAAGACCGGTTTTCTGATTCCAGCCTTAAGGAAGTAGTTCTTTCATGTTGTAGATGGTATGCGCTGAGTTAAAAACAGTCATTCTATTTCAGCACAGATTTGATTTCATAGAATCGTAGAATAGTTTGGGTTGGAAGGGACCTCAAAGATCATCTAGTTCCAACCTGCCTGCCATGGCAGGGACACGCCCCACTAG
This sequence comes from Eurystomus gularis, assembly GCA_013400335.1. Classification (NCBI taxonomy): domain Eukaryota; kingdom Metazoa; phylum Chordata; class Aves; order Coraciiformes; family Coraciidae; genus Eurystomus; species Eurystomus gularis. The sequence goes on along the minus strand of VZZY01015248.1, from coordinate 1,238 downwards.
ACCAGGCTGCTCAGGGTCCCGTCCAACCTGGCCTTGAACACCTCCAGGGTTGGAGCAACCACAGCCCCCCTGGGCAACCTGTTCCAGTGTCTTGCTACCCTCAGAGTAAATAATTTCCTTCTAATTTCCAACCTAAATCTACCCTCTTCCAGTTTGAACCCATTACCCCATGTCCTATCACTACAGGCCTTTGCAAAAAGTCCCTTCCCAGCATTTTTGTAGGCCCCCTTCAGATTCTGGAAGGCTGCAATAAGGTCTGCCCAGAGCCTTTTCTTCTCCAGGCTGAACAAGCCCAATCTGGACACGTCCTATGTATTAATATCTTCATGTGCTTGCTCCATCTCCTGAAAATCAGACACACACACACACACCCCTTCCTTGTATCTGTTGAATGGCAATAAAATGCAAGGTAATTTTGCACCTCTTTAATGCAAATCAGCACCTCCACAGAATCACTGAGGTTGAAGGGGACCACTAAAGATCACCTAGTCCATGTCCCCAGCTCAAGCAGCATTAGGTCCAGGTTGCCCAGGACCATGTCCACCTTGAAATCATTTTGTGAAATAAAAAATTGAAAATTCTGTCTTTAGACAAGTGAGGTTTCTGTGAACAAGTTAATTGTAGATTTGTGGGCAGGGGCTTGTAAAATGTTTTGATGCATATATTTTGGCTGTGTTTAATGACTTTAGGTATTTGGTCACTACTGTAATACAAAGAACTGCCAATGAACTAAAGAGAGTCTAGGGTGAATATCTGGATGGTTTTCCTAGCTCATCTACCAATAGTAAATTATGCTTTGCTCTCAATCTTTGGTTAATTACGTGTTTTTCTTTGCAAATGGGTATATGGGAGGCAGAAGGTAATTTTGATTTTTTTTGTGTTTCCTGTCTTAATTCAGGTGAAAGAAATGAGTTTTCTATCTTGACTTGTAATTTCAGCTCATGGGAAGCAACTTCCACTGCTGCTAACTCAGAATCATAGAATCATAGAAGGCATTGGGTTGGAAGGGACCTTCCAAGGTCATCTAGTCCAACTCCTCTACAGTAAGCACGGATGTCTCTAACTAGATCAGGTTGCTTAGAGCCTCATCAAGCCTGGCCTTGAATGTCTCGAGGGATGGGGCCTGCACCACCTCTCTGGGCAACCTGTTTCAGTGTTTCACCACCCTCACGGTAAAGAAATTCTTCCTATTGTCTAATCTAAATTTACCATTTGCTAGTTTAAAATCATTGCCCCTT
>VZZY01015247.1:0-26666 GCA_013400335.1 Eurystomus gularis | reverse complement strand
TGTAATTGTATAATCTATGCTTCTTGTTTTCTCTGAACGTATGATTTTTCATTAGTCATTTTATTATGATGTGGTCCATAATTTAATCTTTTTTTTAAGAACCTCTCTGAAAAACGTGATTTTTTTTCAGGGTAACTTCATGCTTCTGAATTTAAACCTAAAAAAACTGTGATATTGTTGGAGTTTTTTACCAGCATTAAAACCTTGTGAGCAACAGTTTCTTGTAACTGAAGGGATCTGCATGTTAGGGTTGTATATGTTGACCTCATTTAACCTCTTTGATTTCAGCAGAATTGGCTAGGTATCACTTCAAGATTTGCATCTATGTTCTTGAATGTTTTTAATAAATAAAAGAGAACTTTTTTCTAACCATAGAGAACCGAGAAGAAATTTTGTGTATCAGAACGGGATGTGATATAGAAAATCAAGCTGTTACTTCTGTAGCTGACAGAAGTGCATCCTTTTCCACTTCTTTTTAACCTAGAGTCTGTCGTTGATGGGGTGAGATCTGAAAAAGCGTACACTGAAGATCTGAAAAACCTCCTTAACTATTTCTGTTATTGACACCAGGCCTACACTTTAGGCATTACTCATATATGTTAGAGACAAGTGCTTGAGAGACTTGTACTAGCAGATGAAAATCCACTCATGTGGATTTTCATGCATTGTTCACAAAGTAAACATGTAACACACTGATGGCAAAACATGCCTGTGTATAGCTGAGCTACGTTTTCTGAACTAGAAGAAACCTGAGTGATTTGTGCGGTCATTCAAAGTATTTTTGAAGTGTTGCAACTTTCCAGAGTTTTATGTAGGTCACCAACACGTGCTAATAATCACATCACTTTTGAAGGTATGGAATGGTTGTGACTAATCAGAAAACGTGAGGAGATCACATTGAATGAAATATTGTCAAAACAATGACTATGTTTGTTAATTTAGAAATTACTTGGGGATTTTTCAGCTAGAACGACTTTTTAGGGATTCAGCTTTGATATTGTTGTGAAGAAAATGGATATAAGCTGACATAAGGCTATTGTGGCTGGACCTGAGCCAGTTCTGTCCAGAAGCCGATTGTTTGCTGGCCCAACCTTGTAAGTCTAGCCTCAAAATAGTGCTGAGTGCAAACAGAGAAATCTGAAGCACTTCTGAATAAGTGCTTTCATGTTATAGGCAGGATGGCCCTTATTCCCCTGTTATGTAGCTGCTTTGTAACTAGGCCATAATTCGTTGCAATTTCATAGCCAGAAAAGCTGCTTCTGATGTCGTTCATCCTATTGCATGACATTTACATATGAATTGCTGCAAAGTAGTTGTGTGCACAACACAGAACTTACTGGAGTCCTGGCAGTTGTTGGCATACAAGAAGGCCAGTGGATGCTGTGTCCTATAATTAATTTGTGTAGATTCCCCCCAAAAAACAATGTTATGGAGAAGTTTTAATTTGGGTTCCTTGCTAGTGTATCATACGACTTTCATTTCCAAGCTAACGAGGAGAGAGAATTTATGTTTCTCAGGAGGGAAGAGTAAGAGGCATTATTAAAACTATGTAGCTTAAAATGCAGAGAAACGTCAAATATCTTTAAAGATTATTATGGTCTCCTGCGTTTTGAAGATTTCATGAACTATCAGTGTTACCAATTGTACTTTACTGTATATGTAACCTTAAGATACTGTTTAACAATGTCAAAGAAGTATGGTCAGTGACTGAAACTATGAAATGGTATGTGTTCTATAATGTATGTCTGATATTTCTTTCCTCCCTTCTTTTAATAGGTTTTTCTAATTATACATTATGCCCCTTTGGTGAACTCATTGGCTGAGGTTATACTTAATGGTGATCTCTCGGTGTTCTCTTCTAAAGTTGAGCAAGATATACAGAAAAACTCAGTAAGTGGCCAACTAATCTTTAATTTATTTTTTTTTAGAGACAAAATATTTGAAAAATATTCCAGGTGTCTGGAAGCTGGTAAGATAAGGTGATTGTGTTTAGGACAGAAGAGCAGCAATAGGAGATTTCACCTTTTTTTTTGTTGGATACAATAGTAATATTAAGTTCTTGTCAAAGTTGCAATATTTTTGTGCATGCATATATATTTCAAGTAGTCATATAAGAATCTGTAGGACACAAATTAGAATACTTAGTTGCTTCTGCAGGTGTCAGATACTGCAAAGACTGCCATCATTTTGATGGAACACTTGTAATCCAGTCTTCTGGGTTCAGTTTTTGTTATCAGCTCTTTGGTAGTGAAATAGAAATGAGTCATCACAACTTTCCTGTGAAATTATTTCCTTATACAACTTGTAATAGAAATGAGAGGCTTAGAGAAGACACCTGGCCTATGGTAAATCCTTTGGATACAGAAATAAAGATTTTTGTCTGAATATTCCCAACATTTTAGCAGTAAAACTGATCATCTCTGACAATGTGCATCAGTGCGTACAATAGAGACCAGCCACAAATGATGGGAGTGCTATCACTTTGTAATTGCCCTTGTATCTTCAGATTTAATCCTGTGCAGATATTGCTAGATGCTGCTGTTATTGTTGTTCTAAGTGTCATGTATAAGATTTCTATATGTTGGGGGTCTCACAGTTTGTGAAATGCTTGCTTGTTGCTTTTTAAAGGCCTGCTTGAGGATGGTAAGAAGGGTGTATGACCTTACTTTGGTTAAAAGGCTTCTGACTGTAGTTCTGTCTAAGGATTGAACGTGCCCCCTAGTGTCTAATTGCTCAGCAAACAGCTACTGACGACTGTTTAATTTATAACAAGCAGTAGGTTCGTTCTTATGCATGTTTTTTTGCCAGTGGTGGTTGTAGCTCTGAGAGTTTCAAGGGGGAGATACGTTTTAACTCTTACATGATGTAAGTCATCTTTTCCAGATTTCTTCCTACTGTTCAGTGGAGGCTGTGTGGGCTGATCTTAGCCAGTAGCTTTTGGGTTCTGGTATTTTGTACTGTTGACTTTGATATTTAGAATCTGATCTTTTTTAGAAAAAACTGCAGTGGAGTGGTAGAGCTGACCGAATGCTTTAAGATAAAACAATCCTACTTGCATGAGCAAATACCTGACCTTTTGCTAGCTGCGTACAGAATGTCGTGTGTGTTACTTGTGCAGAAGCAGTTTTGTTACTAGGAAATTTGTGGCAAGAAGGTGGGGCATCAGTTGTTGCAGAACAGAGATTTTCTTTTCCTGTCATAGTTACTGTACAGAGTTGCAAAATATCTACGGCATCTGTTTGAGTGCTTGCACTAATGTTAGGAGTGTTGGGCTTTCCTATAAACTTCTGTTCATGTGTTCTTTCATGTTTGTAATACTGTTTAGGTTGCTGCTTCTTACTGGTCTTAAAGATGTGGCCTTATGGCATGTAAACTGGTTCCATCATACCTGAACAGGTAGTAAATAGGAGGAGTGTTGGCTTTCTAAGATAGACACTTAGCAAAACTGCTGGAGGTGGAGCTTTGTTACAGGGAGAGAAGAATGGTGGTGCTTCTGGTTGAAAGCTGTATATTGGAGGAACTTTAGTTTTTAGTAAATTCAACCATATTCTTCAGGGAAACCTTGAAGGGGAAAACCTGTACTGTCAGAAAGCCTCCTGGTGAATATTGAATAATGGAAGATATTTCAGAAGCTACTTTAGAATTGCTTTTTCTGGGTTTAGTAGAGAAAAGTGATGAACAAGTTTAATTTACTTTTTGACTGAGTTAAGAACAAAAACAATTCTGAAGTCAGACCCAAATTTATCTTTTACTTCTTCCTTTCTGTTAGAATTTCCAATGTTACTTATTCTGATACTCTCTTAAGCTTGTCTCTTTGGGGATATCTTTGATGTTATGGTGAGGCCCAGTTATCTCTAAGCCCCTGCTCTGTACCTAACGCTGCTCATCTCTTGTAACTGAAATGTCTTGATACATTTAAATTGAAGTATAACTGTCAGTTTCTAACATGTAGTTCCTAAAACCTCAAATAAGTAGAACCTCGTGTCTGTATTCCATTTCCTGATAACATGAATTAAAGTGGAATGATGTATAAAGAGTATGGACTGAGATTACCAGAAGCAGAGTCATGGGTCCTCTTGATAAGAGACTAAATAACTAAAAAATACTTAGCAAAAATAAAAGCCGAGAAGGGTTGCAGTTGCTGTGTATAAATGCAACATATCCAAAGTTTAGGGCAAAAGAGCAATGGTAGTTGTCACGACAGGAACAAATGGTACTTTTTACTGGAAATGAATTTGTGGAAAAAACACCGGCAGATCTAACTGCTGATAGCTTATGAATTGGCAGTAACCAACCCATGGAGATCTGCTGAACATCTTAGGGCAGTGATGATGACCCAACCTCCACTGAACAGGTTCCCCACCTCAAAACACAGCAAATTAAGATACATATTTCTTTCGACATTTTTCCCTGTATTTCTGTTTTTAGGTGACATCAGAAGAAGTATTAACTCTTATTTTATGATGAGAGTTGAATATGTGTAGCCATCAGAATGCATTTGAACTTGTTTGCAGCCATCACACTAAGGTTTAACATATTTCCTGTGAGATCTGTTTTCCTGCCTAATTCGGATGTGGGCCAGTTCTACATATTTCATGTTTCCTGTTTAACCTACTTTCTCCTTCCCGTAAAAGTTGTTACTGGTACTGCCTTATTTTACCAGCACACATTGCACAAGATAAACTATAATTGGGAAGATGGTTGAAAGACATTTTAAAAGTATCTCATTTTAGCAGTATCTCACACTGTATAATCAATTTAGATAAACTATATACTACGTAAATTAATTTTAAGTCTCATTTTATAATGCCTTGTTATATTTAGTAGAACAGAATATATATGTTGACTTTTTCTCAGCATGCTTTCTTGAGGTGGACCAGACCATTGTCCGGTACTTCAGAGCACATTGCTGTCTACTGATCTCTTCTGTTATTTTGCTTAATGCAAGGATGTTAAGTACATGCATTCTTCATAAAGAAAGTAGCTACAGAATTCTAGGAAGCAGTTGTAAGTAGTAAATGCAGAAAGAGGAAAATGAATTGTGCAACCTGAACACTACGTTTCCTTTTATCCCTAAAGAATAGAACTTAATGTCCCTTCTTCCCTTTTCTTATGACTTTTCTGACCAGAAGCCATCAATAAAAGGTAATCTGGTTGTAACTCTGGTTGTTTTATACCCTTCCTGTGTTGCAGTTTGATCAGACTAAAAATATATCAGTGAGGTTACTGGGGGATGTAAGTGTGGCAAATTTCATATTATGGGTTTTTTTGGTGTTGTGACAGATTCCTCCTACTGTCTGGCTTGTTTCAGTGCCATGTGGTAAGGTGCCAGGCAAGATTTCTATAAAACCTTTTGAAAAAGTCAGAAGATTCAGGCAAACATTTTGGCCTTTTTGGCTTGTAGAAGGCTTCTTCCCAGTCCTTTCCTAATCTCTCTCCTTTTTTTATATTCTTATGACGTTCCTTATTAAGTGAAGGGAGGGATTTTCCTAAACTTTTTCTCTGAGATCTCTTGGGTGCACTCATTTTAATGTTTGTTGTACTTGAGTCACCTAAGACAAGGGATGAAATCAGTTTTATATTTACTCTAGTCTTACTTGTTTTCTCTTGCTTGCTCTTAAATTTTTAACACTTTAGCCAGCATCAGCTAAATGTGATTGAAATATCGAGGTCTGAAAGGTAATAAATTATCTGTAGCAGTCTTGTTCAGCATAAGCCTGTGCTGGAGGAAGCCCCCAAACCACGTGTTTCACTGCTCAGTAACAGAGGTTTGGCTGATCACTGCTCATAGCTCTGGATGAGAGTGAGCATGTACTCTGGTAGTCCAGCCTGCAGGCCTAACGACAAGTGAGAAGGGAGCTCAAAGCATCACAGCTCAGAAACAGTCTGCAAAATCGTAGGAAACCAAGTTTTCTAGTCCTGCCAGTCACAGAAGTTCTTGTAGTGTCTTGTGTCTTTCTGTTAGAATGCATTGTTCTCTGTTATTAGGATGGCACAGACTCTTGGAAATACTTACTTCCTCTGGGAGAAATTTGTCATCTACATTTATTTTCTTCCTCTGTAAATTAGTAATCAGGAAAATCAGATATTGACTAAATACAGTTTGCTTTCTTGTCCAACAACAGTGTTTTGACTTGAAAGATAAACTTCTGGTATCTTTGGGTAGAACAGAAGTATATTAAAGTCTAACACATGAAGTGGTGTTGGTTTTCTGGACTTGGTAAGTCGATGTCCAGAGGCCCAGCAATGGTGGGTGTCAGTGCCGTTTGTTCCTAGTTGATACAAGGACCAGTATGCTTTTGAGGGAAGCATAAGATTCAAAAACAGCTCGTGGCATAGGGCATTAGTTTTTGTCCTTGCTACTGCCAAAGGCATTTAAAGAGTGTATTTCATATTAATGTATTGCTGTCAATACACGCTTGGGATTTTGCTCCCTTTATCCTTTCTGCAAAAGGTGTCTTAATTTTGTATGTACTAGCTACCTCGCCTGTTACGGAAGCTCAAAGAAAGAAAAAAAATTAATAAACTTCTATTGATGAAATAGGTAGTTGTATATCTTCTTGCCTCATATCTTTAGGATATGTAACTTCAGAGATAATTGTTCTGTGGATGATTTGACACAGCTTTCTTGTATTTTAAAAAGGATTTGAGATTTGTAAGTGGTATGCTAATTTACATTCTAAAACTTTTTATATGAACTGAAGTTTATTAATTAGAAAAAATGCGTTGCTGTAACTCAAGGTAAATTCTTCAAAATTGCAGGCAAAGTCAAGTATCAGGTGTTTCATAAAACCAACAGAAACACTTGAGAGGTCTCTTGAAATTAACAAACAGAAGGGGAAGAAGAGGGTGCAGAAAAGACCCAACTATAAAAATGTTGGTGAAGAAGATGAGGAGGAGAGAGGATCTGAAGATAACCAAGATGACCTAGATAAAACTAAAGGTACAGAAGCAAGTTCAAAGGGTATCAGAACAAGCAGTGAAAATGAAGGTGAGTGTACCGGCAGATAAAAAAGATACTTATCTGGACACTGTTGTTTACTGTATGGACCTAGTTGTGGTCTGTTACATGACTTTTTCTCTTGTTGCTCTAGGTAAATGTGGGACTGTTAAATTTGCCTCAGTCTTTGACTACTTTTTTTTCCTCAGGTTAAATCATTCCATCACAACATGTACTTCTAATCTGATTAAAAACTATGAAAGTATTTTCATATTTTCCTGTAGTCTTCGGTCCTTATCACAAATGCATTACTTGCACCTAGGTGTACATGGGGCACTTTATAAGTAGACTTCACAACTTTTGTAACTTACCCTCTGTGGTAAGGCAAATGGTGTACCACTGTACTTTTCTAAGGTGGTTGGGAGTATTTTATGCATGTTTCAGTGGTAAAATTCATCAGGTGCTGTAAGTGACAGTACATGGTAGAAGATAATATTAAATAGTTCAAAACTGAAGAAAACTACTTTAACTTAGATTTTTTTTTTTTTAATTGCATGTCTTCAGGATTCTTGATGTAATGCTAACCTTGAGAATTAGCTTTATAGGATAAGTGGTCTTACAGCATATTTTACTAGTTAGTAACTATGAGAAGGATATACATCAGAAACTGGTCTTTACTTTACACATAAATTGAGAAAAAAGTGGCAGAGTTGCATGCAAGCTATTGAAAACAAGACCTTTATGCTTTGACAGCCTTCTCCAAACATAGCTGTATTTTGATTTCGGGAAACAGTCTGAGAAGGTTTTCTTTAAATGATGTCAAATAACTGATGATGTATTGTCCACCATGATTTGAAGAAAATATGACCTGATCTACTGTTCAAGCTGGTGCATTTAGTAGTCACCTCTATTCACGTTCTTAAGCAAAAGCTAGTTTTGGTTCTAATACTTGCACTTAAATCTAATAGGTATGAAGCACTAGGGACCAGGTGTCCTGTTTGCTGTAACTGTAGAGACCTAGTTACACCCTCTGAAACCTTTTTCTACCCATGCCCTAATCTCACCAGCATCTTCCCAATGAATATTTTTTTTTTCAAGAGAGAGGTTCTAGGTTTTTTTCTTTCTGTGGTTTGGAGAGGAGGGAGATTAGTGTTGCTTATTTCCAAAGTAATCTGTATATTTTCTGTATATATATTATGCATGTGTAGGATTTTTTTAATAGCAGTTAAACTCCTTAAAGAAATTTAAGCCAACTATTTCATTGAGAAGAAAATTTGCCTACATCTATTAATTCATTAACCTTTCTGAGGTTATGGTTAAACCTCTTATAGTTGCGCCAGTCACTTTTAATGCAAAAATGGAAAATACAAAAGAGCTTACAACAGTTGTTTGTTTAATTCTGGTGTGGTTTTTTTTTTCCTTATGTTTAGAAATAGAGATGGTAATCATGGAGAGATGTAAACTGTCAGAATTGTCTATCTCTACTGTGACAGAACAGAATACAACAGATGAAGAAAAAAGTGCAGCTGCCTCTGGGAGTGAGATAACAAACTGGAACAGGTATAAAGGAACTATAATATATTTTGCTGAATTGCTTCCTTAACTTGCCCTCCCGTTAACTCCAATTTCTCTTAAAGGATGTTTCAAATCTGCCTCCAATTAACTACAGGGGTTCTTGTGGATCACAAGTGAGGCAACAGAAAAATGGGATGTGGCCTCTCTACTGATGAGTTTTAGAAATGGTCCTGTTCCTTTGTAAAGTTTGTGCTTTCATTTATGACAATTATAATGCCGTAAATTTAATTACAGAACATTAACACAACACAATCAGAATATAAATGTTTTCATTCCAGAATTTTCTAAACTTCTAAATTAAGCCAGAATTTTTCTTAATGATATTTATGGTCACATCTGTCAATTTTGTATACATCTGTAGGAAAAAAAGATAAGGAAAATTCCCCCATTTAGGGCTGAATTTTGCAGAATTTTAGTAGTAGTAGTTAAAAATAAACCTACTAACCTATGTACAGTTTCCAAGATCCATTAGTGTATGCTAGGGTTATTGAAAACTTCTCTTGGAAACAAAGTTTAAGTGCTTCTAGGGGCAGAAATTGCCCAGACTTCAAAGTTTAAACTTGGATATGTTAAATACCCATAGGATAGTTTCTCAGAATTTTGCATTCTTCTTGCTAGAATGCTGAAGAAAAAACTGAACATGCCATCTCTGACACAAAAGTAATTGCAAATGTGTCCCCTGGGGAAATGCACATGCTTAATAGGATTTCAAATTTATTTTTAAACTTGGGAAATGCTGCTTGCTATTCCCAGAATTTCATTCTGTCTCCATTATAGCTTTGATGTAGCTTAGATTACATTCATTAATAAAGATAATATTTAATTTTATTGTAGAAGTGAAATTGAACCTTGACTTGAACTGGCTTTAAAATACATTGTTCTAGATTACTGATATTTTGACTGAAATACGTGCCAAATGGCTTTCAGAAATAAATTGGCAATGGCTACATAGAATACTAAAGCCTAGGATGCTCGGGTCTTGGAAGGTGCCAAATACTTATATGTGAGATGCATTTCAGGACTCTTTTGATCTGCAGGTACGATCTAACAGCATCCTGCATCTGTTCTAAAAATAAACAGCATCAAAGAATGTGCAGAGCTAAAAATATTGTTAAAATAGAGACCTTGTGTAGGGCATTTCTGGCCTTAGTTTTGTACCTGAATTTTTGGGAATATAGTTGGATGAGCTGCTGTAGCTTAAGATTTTGTGTTATTCTCAGTGCCAAATGTAATATTTGAACCAGTAGCTAAATCTCTCAAGAAATTTGCTCAAATGTGTATAGATTCTTTCCTGCATTGATTGGAATCACTGAACCTTGTGGATAAGCTGAGCTGCGTGGATAGTGGAAAACTTTTATTCCATGCACGAAGTGGGAGAAACTTCCCTAACTGGAATAATCATTAATGATTGTGATGGTGATTCCTACTGTGTTGCACTCTTCAACTGAGGATGTACTCCACAAGAATAAATAATTTGAAGAATACTTGTGTGGCATTTGATGTTTCTTCTATCATATCACTTGTAAAAGGCTAGTAAAGGAAGCAAATGCTTACAGAGCAAAGAAATACATTTGAAAACGCTTGCTGTGTGGCCTTTAAAAGTGGCTTTTAAAAGTTGTCCTGTAGTTGTTTCCAATAAATGGAAAACAGCACAGTTTGCAGTTAAAAATCCGTAGCTGTAAAAGGTAAGTCAGGTTTTCAATTTAATTACTGTGAAGAACACAAAAGAGAAAGTTTTTTAAGTATTTTTTTGTGTAATTTTATTTTTTTGTTCCTTACTAAAAGGAACTTATTATATGCTACACAGCAAAGATTTTTCCAGAATGTGAGACTTTGATGCTATGTTGTACCTTCTGTTGCTACTTTCTTACAGCTGCAGCTTTTCTGGGTCTATCCTATATTTAGTCTCTATGAAGATCTGTTGATGAGTGGGATTTCTAGAATCAGATTCATTCAGATTATTGTGATTGAGACCTTGATAATGCAGGTAGATAGATGCTGTGAAGAAGCATCTGGAATGAAAATTATTTCTCTCACTGCTGTAATCATTTTTTTAAGTTATGTTATTTCACAAATCTAAGTAGTATGTGGGGGGAAAAAGCAATGAAAATGCATTAGAGATTACAGAAGTGATTTAATACCATGTAATATAGGTGTTAATGGAATAGCTAATGATATTTATGCAGCTTTAACCTTCCAAAATATTGGTTTTAATAAAATTAAATATTACATTACATACAAGCTGTGCAACACTTCTTCATACATGCTCAATGTGCTACAGACAGCCCAGTAAATGTGTGAACAATCAATTCTTCGGAAAGTATTATGTAACAAATCCTGTTAAAACATCAGAATTAATATCAGAATGTAAATACAAAGCACAGCTATAATCTGAGTACTCTTAAATGGGTTAAGTTTTGTTTAATGCCTGAAAATGTATATTACTGTAGATTTGCCTCTTCCATTAGCTACATGTAGAACAAGATAATGACTCATTTTTCTGTAGATGTGGTCATTTTCTTCTTAACCATTTAAAAATTGCTCCTTTCCACAGACCTTTTCTTGATATGGTCTATAATGCACTGGACTGTGCTGAAGATGATTACTATGCCCTCTTTGTGCTCTGTCTTCTATATGCAATGTCACACAACAAAGGTAAGCAATTTTTGCTTTTTCCAGACAAAGCTAAATGAGACACGCAGTTCTAGACAGGCATGATCTGTTTGTAACTTATGTTTATGCGTGTCTTAAATGGTAAGGAATTCTTCACGTGAGGGAGGTAGAAATAAGTATGCCCTCAGTACAAACAGTTGTTAAGGGCCAAGAATGATTTGGTAGAAAGTTTTGTGAACATCAGATAACTTTTCCTTCATAGGTTTCTTGGAATTGGGGTAGTAGTATTGTGTTTAACTTTAATCTCTTAATTTCAGTTGAAGCTGACTATACTTAACTAAGTATATATGGCATCAAATTATTTCCCACTTTGCATGTGTTGTGATTGCTACATGTAAGCCAAGTATAAAATGCTGTAAATGTGGAGCCATATGTTAAAATTTAAATCTTTATATACTTTAAACTTAGATAATGCACAAGGCCTGAGAATCAGATGTGATTATGAAAGTCATGTATTGTCTATTTCTACCCAGCTTTGACAGTCCTTTAGTAATTTTTTCTATACTATGCCATTCCTCAACAGCCGCCTTATGTTTTGTGCCATAATTGATTGAAAGTCTCTTTAAGTTGTCAGCATCCTATGTCTTGCAAGCAGCCTGGATGATTTTATAAACGAGTAAAACTGTGTTACATGTGTGCTTCATGATAATTCAAACAGTATGGGAATATCAAAGCTATTGTGGTTTGCTTTTTTTGTGGTTTATCTTTCTGTCCATTTAAAATAAATTCCTTATGGAGCAATAAGGTAAACATCTCATACATCTGAATAATCGTGTGTTTCAGGAATCAAGAGCTGAATTTAAGTTTTCAGCTTATGAGGATAGTTTCTACTAATAATAGTAGTAGATAGTTTCATACTAGCAATTTAAATGAATCAACTGCTACAGTAAACTGAGCAGAAGAGTGTCAGGTGCAATAGTATGCTTAACGGTAAGAATTCTGTTCTAGCTTCAAGATACCTCTGATGGGCGTGTAGAGTGGAAATGAGACTCTTGAGGGAGCTAGGTACGCTGAGCCCTTCCTGTTCTCCTCCATCCTCTTGATGGTTTTATCACTTTCCAGGAATGAAGGAGTACTTCCCTGAGATTATAATTTGCAATTTCAGGGCTTTCACAGTCTCATATGACAAGAGATAATAACGCAATTTGTATCACCAAAGGTAGCACCACAGCCTTGCCGTGCTCTAGTCCTCTTTGACTTGCATCTCTGATTTCCCACACACACCCCTTGCAAACACTATAATTCTTCCAGAAAATGTCTTTTCCCAAGGGACTTCTGAGCATTGCTGTACTAGAAAACTGGTGTCAGAAATGGATTCTCTTCTCTTATAATTCATTAATTGAAGCTGTGAATAGTGAAAATCAATAGTTGTANNAATAGTGAAAATCAATAGTTGTAACTGTTGCAGCTTCAGAGAGTCCCTGGGAGTCTTTCAACATAATTGTCAAGGAATAAGCTTGCACTCTAGGGTTGTATTTCTTAAGAATTCCTCTGTTTAAGACCATAGTCCTTCAGCCCACTGTATTTGCTTTCAGTGCAATTAGTCACTCTTCAATATCCTGTTCCCAGAAAAACAGTCAGATATCCTCTCTTGTTGCAAAGGTGATTTGCTTACATCTATAGCATTGCTGTAAACAGTGAGGAATGCAGCAGATACAGCCTCTTGCTGCTTATTTTAAGCAGTATCTGTGCTGGTTTTTTCACCCAGGGTTACCAAGAGAAATACAGCAGGCAGTGAAATTTCTACCTTTTAAGAGACTGAAAGTATCTTGGCCCTAAAACTGGAGATACCTTTCATGTATTTAAGGGGTCAGAATCTGCACTTTATTCTTTGGTCACATCAGCCCTTTCTAAATGAAAAATTCTTTAGGCAATGCTCTTTGGCTTTCCTTGTCAACAACTTATAGTAGCTTGTGGCTCTTTGAAAACTATTTTCCTTTCTCTCCCTATTCTTGACCCTAGATCATAGCTGCTAATGAGATAATGGCATCCAGTATTTGGTCTTCAATGTCTTTCACCAACCCACTCCTCTTGTTGCTTCCTTCCTCTGCACCTCTTTCTTCGGTCTCATTATGACAGAGAACATTTGTATCGCTGTCATTAGTCTTTAGTCTGACCTTTATTAATTCTTCCAAATACACACAGTTAGTGAAGAAATAAATCAGCTATCCGAAATGGCATCGTTTTGTAGAGTTAACTACAAGTTCAGAGTTGGAAGAAGCTATAAACTGCAATAGAGTCATCTTCTGTTTTATGGGGTTGTTTATTACAATTCTTTAGAACAAGGACAGGGAGATCCTCAGCAATTCATAATTATGTTTTCTTCTAAGAGGTCTTACAGTAAAGAATCTATTCTGAGAATTAGCCTTGCTATTTTACAGGAAGGGATTGAAGAAAGATGGGTCTACTTTCCTCATAGAAACAAGGCAGTGTTGGGGATTTGTGTTGGGGAGGGTACTAAATAAGAGCCTAGTAGTTACAAAATAAAATTCCTATTTTTTAAAAAACTCCTATGAACTGATCACTTACTACCAAAGCAGAATTTCAAATCAGACTTTCATCTTTCCCCTTTAGCTTTATGCTCTTCAGATGTAGGCCTTGACTTTGATTTAGATGCACACACATAGTCTGAGAATGCCAGGTGCAGCAAAATGGTTTGGATGTCACCAACCACTTTGGGATTTGAATGTCTTCATCCAATAGGCTCCATTTAAGGCTGAGATTTTTCAGTGATACTTAAATGTGTCTAGTCTTTCTGTTGTTCAGTCCTTGTCCTTGTAATGGAAATTCAAAACTTAACTTGCCCAGTTTTGTATTGCTAATTACACTCTTCTGAGAAAACTGCTATGTTCTGTTAAATACCTCGAGGCATACTCGAGTTTTCTAATTTACCCTTCTTCCTTCATCCCCCACAAAAGGAATTGACCCAGTCAAGCTGGAGAGAATTCAACTTCCCGCTCAACATGCTGAAGAGAGAAATTCATATAATCATGTACTTGCAGAAGGGCTGATCAGGATAATGAATTATGCTGCACAGCCAGGTATCACTTTTCCAATTTTTTTTTTCTTGCCAAGCTGAAATTTTTGAAGATGGAGGAAAAAAAGAAAAATGCTACCTAGCCTCTTGTCTTTGAGGGGAAAGCGTCTGCTTAGCATGCTCTTTGAACAGAAAGATATGTTCTGTGAAAGACAAGGTTTTCCTTGCTTGTTGAGGAGCCAAAAACTCTGGATTTCTGCTGAATATTTGTTTTTATACTAGAACTATACAGGGGTCTGTGTTAATTCCCATTTTCTGTGATTTTGAATAAGCAAAAATCATGAGATGTATAGTGATTTCAGCTTAATGTAGGATTTAATCCTGAAAAATTATCTGTGGTACCTTTGCTTGTAAAAATAATTCTGGTAGAGAAGAAGTCGGGAAAACTATATGGTACCCTTTGCTTAACAGCAGTCCTTTGTCTTTAGACATGTAGCACATTTTCACATGATTGGGTTTTTTTAATCACAGATTGTATTTTTAGTTCTGAACTGTTTCGCATGGTTTTTTTCCTGACTTCAGCTTTTTTGTGAAATGAGGGATAAAAGGCTCAGTGACTTATTCCCTGGAAACGTGATTATTGTTCAAGCTGCGGCTCTTCTCCCTGCACTTCCCCTCTTAACACTTTGAATGAGTAGAGCTGGTTTTCCCCTAAAGCTGACATGTCATCAAATTCCTTATTGTCTGCAGAATAAAATCTAATTCTTGTTTGACTTGCAAGGCTGACCTACAGAGTAGTAACTTGTGATGCTGATGTGCCAGTTGCAGAGTAAAAAAGCACATTTATATTTAAAGAGTTTGTACATGCTGCAGAAGGAAAGAGTGCAAGATGAGGAAATGCATTTATTTTAAAGAAAGTACTTCTGGAGAGGCGTGGAAATAGTGGGGTTTTATTAAGCTTGCTAAGTGCTGTGTAGAACATTTCCTTTTCTTTCTGGGGATACTGACCTCTGTATCTTTAGTTTCTGGCAACGTAGTGCTAACTTATAAGATAGCAGATGGGAACTGGGTCAAAAGCTAAGGCGTTTGTCTGTCTCTTTGGGTATATTATCTTCGTATTGATCACTGAGCTCAGACTGTAGATTTCTGATACTTTTTTTTTTTAATCCTTCTGAAACTATAAGCTTAAAATCTCAATTCATTCTTTCACTCTGGCTTCTCTAGATTCTCAAATCCAGGCTGTATCTGAATCCTTTGGACATTCTTTAAGGAGAAGCTATTCTTTATTAGCATGCTATGTACAAAACTTCCTTGTCAGATAGGGTGTAAAGTTTGACAATTGCAGAGGACAGTAGAAACATTTAAGAACATCAGATAATGAGAAGAGCAATAGCTAAACTGCTACTATTTTGTGTATTTAAATTTTCTTCTCATAGATGGGAAAATTCGTTTGGCAACTTTAGAACTTGGTTGCCTGTTGCTGAAGCAGCTTGTGTTTTCTAAAAACAGAAGCATCATAAAGGATGTTCACCTTGCTTGCCTTGAGGTAAGTGTTTTCTTTCAAATTACCACTCACAGCATTACTTGTCTTTGAGTCTTTTAGTATAGTTGAATAAATTTGTTTCATTTCTGGTTGCAATTAGCATAAATGTGGAACTGGGCTTCTAGAACATCTTTCTATTGGTGACTCTGCAGTGAACGTAAAGAATCGATACGCTGCATTCCGTTTGCAGCTTTGCTGTTATCTTGCTCTTTAAACTCTTAACTTCTCAAGCAGGGTTATGTTTAATTTTCTCTCTGAAATATGTATGTCATCCCTCCCAGCAATGTCAAGAAAAGTGCTTTTGAAACTAGCAAGCTCACATAGTCTGTATTTTCATAAGAGCAGGAGCTGTGTTCTATCCAATTCTGGGCTGAAGGCTATGAGTATAGGGATATTAATAGACAATCTCTTCTGTATGAGTTTTTGGGTGGTTTTGTAAATGTGACTTTTGAGTAAATAATGTATTTACTCCCTGAAACAGTTATTTTATTTTTCTCTAGGGTGCAAGGGAAGAAAGTGTTCATCTCCTTCGTCGTTTCTATAAGGTATATGTGCAAAATAGTGTAAGAAAAAATCCTTTACATAATGTGTAATTAGAAATCAGTCTCTATGTAATGCTCAAGGCAGCACTTTTTTTAAGATGGGAACTCCGTATTTGTAGTAGAGAAGGAAGTGTTTTGTTGGAGGATTCCTCTCCTTTCCCTGCCCTTCCCATACCACATAGACAAACATCACAAAAAGACTGTTAGAAGCATCACAGTGTTTGTACTGGAGGTCAAATTGGCAGTTGTACTTTTGTTGCAACTGCTGGGTGTCATGTGTCATGGAACAGTGCCACACTATTAGAACATTTCTGGGATTTTGTCATTGATACTTGTACTAGAATGTGTTTCTTTTTGGTGTTACTTTTAATTTGTGTCTTATATTAAATGATGACCTAAAATTCTACCTAATATTTTTTTCTTATTGGAGACCTCTGCAGCTTTTTGCTTTTTTTTTTTTTAAATTTTAAACAACGAGAGAAATAGAATTTATAGCCCTAGGTATTAATTCCTATGGAAGGAGCATTAAATCCTTAACAGATTTCAAGGGTTCAAGATCTCTTCCTCTTTTTGTTACAATTCTCTGGAATGTGGCTTACAAAAAATAAGTAACTTGTGGTGTGTTGACCTTGGCTGGCTGCTGGATGAACAATATCAGATGAAAAAAACATGTGGTCAAGATAAAGACAGGGAAATCACGTAACAATTACCAAGTGAAAATTAATTTGTTGCAATTTAAAATAGATTTAGATAGTGAGAAACAAAGACAAATTAAAATAACACCTTTCCCCCACCCCTTCTTTTTCCCAGGCTCATCTTTGCTCTTTCATTCCTGACTCTTCTATCTGTTCCCCCTGCTGAGTGGTGCAGGGGGAAATGAGAGTTGGGGGTCAGTCCATAACAGTTCATCTCTGCTGCTTCTCCCTCCTCACACTTTCCCCCTGTCCCAGTGTGGCTCCTCTCCTCCATGGGCTGCAGTCCTTTAAGAAAAAAATCTGCTTCAGTGTGGGTCTTCCTCAGACTTCAGTTTCTTCAGCACATATCCACGTGCTCCTACGCTGCCTTGTGAATATCTGCTCTACCACGGTCCTTTCCATGGGCTGCAGAGGAATCTTTCTCCTTTTCTTAAACATGGTCTCCCTGAGGCACCAGCAGCCTGGCTGAGGAGCTCACTGTGCCCTGCGTGGGGCAGCTGGGACTGGCACGGGGCAGCCCTGGCTGCTCCTCACAGAGACCCTGCTGCCAGCGCCTGGACAGGAACACCCAGTACTTGATTATACAAAACCAGACAAGCATGGCTCCATGGCTGTAAGGATTCACTATCTGTCTGTATCCTCTTTTTTGCAAGGGAGAAGAAATTTTTCTGGATATGTTTGAAGATGAATACCGGAGTATGACAGTAAGTGACACCCCTTCCACCCTGCCAAGTCCTCAAACCCAGATACAGTCCAGGAGCAAGAAAAGTACTTACTGATAAGTACCAAGAATGCCAGTATCTTTATTTCTGGGTGTAGACTAACAAAATGTGGGTGGTGTTTTTTTGTCTCTGAGGAGTTGTCTACACCAAAATAAATTGCTCATGTGTGTTGAGGTTTAGGTTCATTCCACCAGACCTACAACAGACGCTCTCTCTTAACCCCTCTTTCCCCCCCAGTAGAGGAAGAGAAAGAGGATAAGGGAGAGAGACTTATAGCCCCCTCCTGTGCCAAATGGGAGAGGAAGGGGATGAGAGAGAGGCTTCCAGATTAGAAAACTAAAACAGCTTTATACTGAATATGATGTTTTAAGTGCGAAGTAATACTGATGTTGTCTTGTCAGATGAGTTGTGTAAATAACATGGTATAAAGTTTCTAGAGGGCAGAAGTATACTCGCTCTGTCTGAATGACAGAGAAAGGAAAAGGTTCCATCTTCATTAACAATAGATGAGAACAAGTTCAGAGGAGCAAGAAAATGGAACACTGTAGTCCTTAGTATGTTTGCTTTCACCAATGAGTTTCCTTTTTCATTTCTTCACTTTGATGTAAAATGCTGTTTAAGCCAGCATATGCTAATATGAATTGCATCTGAAGTAGTTACTTATTAGAAATTTTAGTTCCATGTTCTCATTGTCTATGTAGATTTCTGTGTCTTTATACCCATTAACTGAATTTGTTAAACCAGTGTTTTAGATACTGAAGATGAGTTGTTCTGAGATCAGAAAAATTGGCTGAAGGCTATTTTTGGGTTTGTATGTGTGCAAGGCAGCAGTTCAAGATTGCACTGTGAAAATTCTGGACATTGTTTACATCTGCTTCTTTTATGGTATCTGACTATGGCAAAGTGGCCAGGAATGGTTCCAGTTACAGTTGGCTATTTTGGAATGCCAATATGACTGCACTTTTCTTTATATGCAGAATACCATACAGTCTGTGGTAAAGACTTTTATATGTTTTAGCCATTCCAGCTGGCTTTCTGGTAAAAAGAAGCTAATATGTATATAATAGAACACAGATGAGATTGTCCAAAGGTACAGTAGGATAGGTATTTCAGACATTTATTCAGGAAAATAAGCAAACATTTAAGGGAGAAGCTCTGCTAGGGAGACTGCTAGGGGAAACTCTGCTAGAAGGGAATTGTCTCGTGTGAAAGTTATTGCATTAGTGGTAGAGACTAGAGAGTTCTTTTTGGAGAGAAAAAGACATGGGAAATTTTTTTCTGTGATTGAAGTAATTACAAATTTGAATCAAAACTTAAAATCAAATGTGACAAACTTTGGGTTTTAGTACTCATGAAATAGGTTTTCTACTGTAGTCTTCCAGAGTGGTTTCCTGGGTTTTTTCGGTGTGGGAGCTTCAACAGTGTGTTAGGGAATGATAAGCAAATATAAAATAGAGATTGCATGCAGGGAGCTTAAAATAAGACAAATGGTATTAAAAATTCTTAGAACTCTGTAACAATTCCTTCCTCTTAGAATATGCAACCGTACGTTGTATTTGAAAATATTTGCAAATGCTTATTGTTCTATGTAGTAATCAATGTTAAAATATTTTTATAGATTAAACCCATGAATGTAGAGTACTTGATGATGGATGCCTCAATCTTGTTGCCTCCAACGGGGACACCACTGACTGGTATTGATTTTGTGAAAAGATTGCCTTGTGGAGATGTTGAAAGAACACGAAGAGTGAGTAAAACTGTTTTTCTTTCATTTGTTCATGACAAAAGCATGGAAAAAAAAATATCTAGAAATACCAGTGTTTTTCCTTGAAAGCTGCTTGATTGGAAACTTCATCCATAAAATCATGAAGACTTGATGAAGACAAAGCTATGTGTAGAGTATATAATATTGACCTGGCCCGGTGGAGAAACTTTTTTTCCTATGATTTCTTGTGTCTAGTCAATTCAATATGTTTCTGCATGGGGGTGTTAATTTTTTTAGACTGTGGAGGCATCCACATAAAAACATATTTTGATGATACTCATTAATACGTTGTCAGTTTTCTTTGTGATCTGATATCTCAGTCTATCTTTCATTATATTCCTCTAGCAAGAATCTACACTGGAAGGCTGGCTGGCTTCGTATTGCTTGTGTTTCTAGACATAGCAAAAGTGTTCTTTTGCTGAGTGTGAACACTCAGGAGTGTTCGTCTTGCCAGAGTAATTCCTAATAGAGATCTTGAGAGGGAGGAGAAAACCACAGAATGTCTGCTTTTGTCCCTGACAGAGTCGGTAGAGGTGATACTGACCTGAATAACAACATTATCAGCGTTCTTGGGATCTTCGCTCTTATCTGGCAGTGTCCTAAAAGCCTTGCAGTGCCAGCAAGTCTTAAAGATGTGTTACTGCATGGCACTCTTATTTGAAATGTGCTGTTCTTTGGGTAGCTTTGCATTAATGTAAGTGTATATGTAAGTATATTCAGGTAGAAGAAAAAACATATTTCTAGGAATCTTCTGAAAACTTTTCATTACTTATAAGCTACACAACTTTACTTATCACAGCATGTTAACTTTGATAAAGTCCAGTGAATTATTTTGAAAAGTATTGTTCTTAGAAAGCAAAAATGCTTCCTAGAACTCTCTCTGAGGCATTTAACGGAATGATACTTAGAAATGCACTGTAATGGAAACTGACAGCTCCATGGTTTTCATGTGCTAAATAAGGAATAGCTTAGCTTCTGTTGATGGGAATTAGAAAATCAATACAAATATTCCTGTAAATTCTTTGGTATGGAAGGGGTTTTCTCATCAGCAAGAATTGCCAGAATGCTTCCTTGTCGGTCCTCCTTTCATTGTTCTGGAAGATTTAGAATTTCTTAAAATTCCTATGTTACTTTCTTCCAGCTAGGCTACCTCTCTTAGGCTGAATTGCCATAACAATATGCTGCTGAAGTTCAGTCTATCTTGTTGAGTGCTGCTGCTACTCAACCTACTGGAAGTCCTTTTTGTTGACAGTTTCAAATGGGTAATGATTTAATTATGAGCATTCCATGGCATGATTCTAAAAAACCTCTCAAGTTTTTTAGAGGTTTTCAAGCTAGTCAGCAAAGAAATCCCATACTTTGATTATATCATGAGTTCTTAGCTGTTAGATATCAAATCTTTTCAGGCTCTCACTTCTTCTTTTGCTATAGAAAGTCCCTTTAAGTGGCCATTCTTTTCCTCTTAACTTTAGGAGGAACTCTCAGAAATCAGATCTCTTGAGTTATGAACACATCTCCAAAATCCAGATGGCCAACCCCTCTGACTTAAAACATCAAAATGGCCAGGAGTTGTTAGGCTGCTTTCTGAAATCAGCTACTACTGCTTGATCAAGCCTTCTGTCCAGGAGCAGATGCTCTTTTGAATTGTTGATAGGCCAGTTACTGCTTGGTGGTTGCATCTCTTCCTTCTGATTTCTGTAGTGCTCAAGATGGTACTACTTACAGTCACCCAGAATAATGCAAACTCTTTTACCTGCTTATTTGAGAAGTAATGAACAGTCTGGGTCTTGAACTCTGCACCCTGGAGTGCACGGCAAGCAAAGACTTTGAGAGGAGGTTTTGAACCGCCTGTGAGAATGCGATTTCATGGGAATATACTAAGATATGGTGGGTTTCCCTGCAAATTGCTATTTCTTTCTACGTGGTATGTGTATATAAATGAAGGAATCAGTGCAAAGTATACCTCTCATAATGCATAGTTCTTTAATGTGAATAGCAATTCATATTTGTTCCTACTTAACCAGTAGGAACTGGTCATTCCTAGGAAATTCTAGGCCATTGAACTGCCCTGCTGTTTTATTGAGATCTAATAAAATGTTATAGGAAGTCACAAATCACATGCTTTTGGGTTCATATTGCTATAGCTAGCAAACTGCTGGAGCTGTCAGTATTGTAGGAAGCACAGTGTAGTTCCCTTTTCATCTGATGTTCTTGATTTTTTTTTTTTTTAATTTTTTTTTTTATTACAAGGGCTAAAGTTCTTTCTGTTGTTAAAGCACAACATGTACTCCTGTAGATTATTCTGCAGTATATGTGAATACATATTTGGGCATGAGTGACATTACTTTTTCCTCACACACATTCCCTATAAATTAATACTCTGTCTAGGAGGGGGGAAAGATTGAGGAGAAAATAAGTGAAAGCAGGCTGAGTGATGGCTGCTCTCTAAATTAAAAACAGACAGACAACCGGTTGGGCTTGATGTTTGGGTTACCAAATGCAAGGATGTTGTTCTTCTTGATTTGATTTGGGAACTTTTAAACCCAATACCATGAATTCTCCTTGAAGCATCTGGTAGTAAAACTGCTTTATAGTAATCCTATTTAATTTCAGTAAATCCACAATGCATTAGAATGCAATGTGCCTACATGGGAGAGAGTGTCTCCCATAATAAAATGACTCTGCTTTTATTCGTAAGGTAGTGTCGATATTGTATTTTTGATACTGTATTTTTGTTAGATACCCTTTGCTCCAAATTTGCTCCAAATAATCATATTGCCCTTTTAGATTTCAACAGCATACCAAATTCATCTGCTCTGGTGTCAGTTCATGGAAGAGCCAGATACATGAGTTCTCTCTCTGCTTCCCTGTTCTGCCAGAAGTTTCTGAAAGCACCACCAGTGTAATAGCTGGCCAAGCACTCACATTTCTTGTTCACGGGAGCCACAGTTCTGTTGATTTTAAAAATAGAAGGGTGAAGGTGTTTGCCTTAAAATCATTTTGATTTGTTTTTCCTAATACTTCCTGAAGTCTGGGAGCTTCTGGACACTGCAGCTGTTTCATGAATTGAACGGTTTTACTGTAAGGCAGCAGTTAATTTACAGTATGCCACGGGATTACTATGTAGGAAACAGTTTTTTAAAAAAAAGAAAATGCTGGAAGTAATAAAAAATGATTTCTTATTTGCTGTACTTAAAGTACAGTTCTTGTAGTGGAAGAGGATTATAAATGGAGCCCTTCAAAATGGGGCTAATAAAATTGTGATTGTTCTTTGGCACTTTATCTGGTCTTTGCATAACTTAAGTCATTAATTTCCAAATAAAACAAGAATAGTAATTTTGCAGAGCAGCTGTTGAAAGTTCTGTGGAACTGGTGCAGCTTTCAGAATACTGTGCTCTGATGTAGACCTTTGGAGAATATAGATGAAGTTCTCCAAGAATGCTATATTGCATGTGGTTAGTTTTGGTGAACACAGCAAATTAAACTCAAAAATCCCCACAGTTTTCTCTCAAACTTGTAGACATCTTAGCTAGACTCAGCCAGAAAAGCTGTTATTGTTTTAAGTTACAACGTGAGAGTCTCTGAAGGTTGGTTGTGTAGTTATCTGTAGCATACAGGTATTACAAATACAATCAGTCTTAAAATAATGATTGAAAAAAAAAAATAAATCCAAGATTCCTGGTTTTGCTTAAACAGCTTCTTTAATCATTTGCTAGTCAGTTACAATCTGTGTAAGTGGAATAAAAAGCTCTGCTGCTTCTAATTCATTGAAAATAAATAGCATGTTTCAACTTCTTCCGTATCCTTTTTTAACTAACTTTGAAATTATGTTCTACTTTCTCAATTTCAAAGGTAGATTTACTGCATGACAATAAATTCAGGCATTGTAAAACCATGTATATCTTTTTAAGATTCTGTTAAAATATGTAGTATTGAGTGCAGCTATATTTTATTTATTTATTTGTATTATTATTTCTTAAGGCAATCAGAGTTTTCTTTATGCTCCGTTCACTGTCACTGCACTTGCAAGATGAGCCAGAAACTCAGTTACCACTCACAAGGGAGGAAGATCTGATAAAGACAGATGATGTTCTTGACCTGAGTAAGTAGTCCCTCAATTTCCTGAATAATCTGACATGGAAAAATGGATGGCTTTTTTTTTTTTTAACTTAAAAACCCTAAATACTTTGTTTATGTAATTGATTATCAAAGATTGTATTGTTTGCTTTCTACTGGATTTGGAACACTTCTGTTTGTTGGGGTTTTTTTTTTGTTTCAAGAGACTTCTGTATTCCAGGGTTTAAATATTTAGCACATAAGGATTTGGAGTCCTTCATCTGGTTTCCTGGTATGTTAGTTGAACAGGATGCTGAAATATTCTGAAGGGGGATCAGTCTGTAGCATCCAGAGTTGACCTTGTGATGTTAAGTAGTACTTGCTATGAAGTAAAGGCAAAGTACCTTCTCTCTGCATTATCACAGAATACTACTGCACTCTCTAGCCTGAAGAAACAAAAAAATTTGAAAGGAATAGAATCATGAAGTATGCTGTTTGTCTGTGAATTCAATATACCTGTGTTCATTTAACATCAGAGTATCCATCTCTAGATGACCTTATGCATTACTAAATAGTAGAACTTCTAGAATAAGTCTGGCCTAAATCATAAAGCTGTAGTTGTGCTGTCTCCAACACCGACATTGTTTAAGGAATAGTAACTTGTCATGTTTTAATCTTAGTATAGTGTGAGACATTAGCTTTTTGTTTAAAGGTTTAAGATAAGTAGAGATGTGTGCTTTTAGGCTAGAATTGAAAAGAAAGTGCATTATAATACTATTAATTCCATTTCTTGTAATCAAGACCTAGAAGAATTTGAAATATTGTTCCTAGCTAATAAAGTAAACGTTTCTCTATGCGGTTGTCTTATTAAGAACTTGCAGGTACCGTTCATAGCTTTAGAGGGCATGCGATTGCTAAAATAGGGTGTGTGTATTTGTTAGGGCTTTAATTTTTTAAGGTTTTTTTTTTTCTTACAAAAGAAGGAAAAAAATACTCGATTTTTCAGACTTGAATTTTTTTTGTTCTCCGTTTAAGTGCTTGTTGATCTTACTCCAACTAAAAAGAACAGTTGCTCTAGTTGCCTTAGTAGATGCTATGGGATTATGTCAAGTATCTTGGAGGCCTTTTTGTGCATCAAGTTTACCATGAGTATTAATTATCTGAGTATAATTAGATAATTATGAAATCAAGTGAGTTAAGTGAAAGTTTTTGTGATATCAGAGCTGCTGTACAGTAAGCTTAATGGATGAAATCCATATTAAACCTTAAACAAATTACATTTCAAAATTATTATTTGTAAAAAATCTATTAAATTTAATTGTTAGAAAAATATATTTGTCTGCAATGCTGAAAATGTCAGAAGACACTCCCTCTGGCATGAAGTCCAAGCCATGCATCTTAAAATGGTGAAAGGTTTTGAGAATAAACTCATTTATCTGTAAATGTGGAAAGAATGCTATCAAAGCAGGTAACTGAAAAGGTACAGCCTCTAGGCCATGGACAGGTTTTTACAAAGTAAATGTAAGCATTAGGCTACAATAGATGAGATATCAGCCCAACATTTGTGGTTTTGGTAGGTACGTGGCCGATGATGAGAAGACTGACAGTTGAGTCATCACGATTCCTGTTTGTTGAATTTCTGTGTTATTTAAAAGATTCAAGAAAATGTACAGGGAAAATACTTCTTAAAATGTGTTCTTCAAAAGTTGTATTCTGTCCTTTTCCTGCTGGCATTGTTTGGGCTTGGTGAATTCAGCAGAATAAGCTTAATGCAAACTTATCAGTTAATACAAACTGATCACTTTAGTCTTTCCCAAAAAGCTTTCCCAAAGAGAATGAGCAGCACAAGATATTGTTAATTACCTTATGCAATTAGTTGTCAGGTGAAAAATTAGGTCCAGAATTTAGCTACTGTTGACTTGCTAAAGGATTAGTAATATAGAACGAACTCAGTTTCCTGTTTCACATGAGTTTGGTATTTATTGTAATATTGCCTCTTATTCAGCAGATGACCTGAAATAATGAATCAGCTTCTACTGAAAAAAAAATCTTAAATTAACTGGAAATACTACTATGAAATAGTTGTTAGTTTTTGAAGAACATACTGAACAAAAGTTAGACCTGACTGAAATACTGGTTCCAAGTATTATTTATTCCTCCTCCCCACTCCCCCCCAAAAAAGGAAGAGAACACCTTTGCTCCTTGCTTACCTGTTAGCCTAGAGAAATGCTGATTTGCTCTCCTTATAAAATTGAGTGGACTGCGCTGCAGGTACTGTGCAGTTCATTGCAGGTGTCTTTTTATTTATGACTTTTAATTTCTAAGACAGCTGGTTTTACATAGGTATCTCTTTCTTGGAACATGTAGTTTAGAGCATAGATTATTAATACTTCACTCTGTTATGTGTAATTGCTTGTAATTTTTATTACATGTCGATAATGCCAGACTAATTGCTAAAGTAATGGCCCATGTTCTGTATATTTAATGGTTTCCAAGGTTGTGTCTTTCTTCCAGTGTTGGATGCTGGATACAAATGGTTAAAAGAGTCTATATATATATAAAAATGATTTTTAAAACCCCAAACCTATTTGCCTGAAATTTATATGTCTCAATTTGAATAAAGTGTTTTAAAATGTAAAGATGCAATGCCTACTATAAAAAGGTGTTTTTAGAAGTTGTATTAAATTAAAATTGTACTGTTGATTTAGAACATCACCCTTTTTAGATTTAAACTTATTTGCTGCTCTAAGGCGTGTCATAGACCTTAACTGTATTACAGTTGTATCTGTTGCTTATGTGTGCTTGTCCTGGTTTGAGCTAGAACCGAACCAATTCTGTTCAGTGATTTTACTTTTCATCTGAGTCTCTTCTAACTAACGGCACTTTCTGGAGCTCACAGCGTGTTTTTGCAGACAGTGTCTGCTTCTAGCAGTGATAGCGCTGGATGTTTAGAGTCACTCCCCAGGACTGGTGTGCAGACCAAGGTCACTGCTAACTCCTGTGTACCACATCACATCAGGGGTGCAGAAAGGGAAAGGCCGCACCTGCGGGGAGGAGCGGCCAGGACAGGGGACCCTACACCGACCAACGAGGGATTCCAGCCCGTATACGTCATAGTCAGTATAAAGCTGAGGGATCACAAGGGTCTTGGCCTTTTTTTTGCCCCTTTGCCCTTTTT